>JAJHUR010105539.1:0-26564 GCA_027495735.1 Lutjanus campechanus
TAGCTACTGAGCTCACATATCAGGTTATATCTTTTGTCAAAATATTTAAACTGGGCTGTGATCCACTTTTGGGTTTGAAGTATCCAAAATATAGGATCTTTGCCAATAACCGATATGTTGATATCAATCTGCTCATTTTGGCAGATTGCAGATAACAATATATGCACATTTTTTCCACCAAATTGCAGAGAACATCGAGTCTCTCCTGTGGTGAAATCTGATTATGCTTATTTGTATCGTGATGTCCCACTGGCAGATGCAGACATAAATTGCAATGCCTCTCAGTGGATAAAAACACATACTGCTGACAGTTTTTTTTTTCTTTTTGCTCTTCACAAATTTGATGAGTTTGGAATCTGAAACTCATCTTCAAAATAATTCACAGGACAGGACTTGACAGAAACTTTTCAACCAGCTTTGTATCATTACAGTAGCATGCAAATTAAAAATGTTCAAAGGTAGAATAAGGAAGATTTGTCCGTTGCTGTGAATGCACCAGAGAGATAGTTGATTGTTGCACCATTCCCAGGATGCCAGACGTTTTAGACTGGTTAAGCGTCCCGAGCACAGCAAAATAAGGAGAAAATAATAGGGTGCAGGTGGAAGGTGGGGTCTGATGATCGAGAGGGATTTTTTTTTTTGAGTCTGTGCATTGTTTTTTGGGGAATTCCTGCATAGTTTGCCCTTAAATTTCCTCCATGTTGCCTGTTGCTGCTGCAGCTACTGGGCTGTAGTTTCAACTACAGATTGTATTTGAGCATTTAATCCGATCAGTCGGATCAAGAGAAGGGCGACGTGTTATCAATCCAAGATGAAAACATCCCGTTCAAAATCAGCTGGCTAGAACAACCACTGGAAGACCACAGCAGAAGACAATGTTCCTGTCGACAGGAACATTGCTTTACGTCATTTCCTGCAGAAATATTTGGGAACTTGTTATTAGTCAGTGGCTTTCATCATTTATTGCTTCATATCCTCACATGAGATCCCAAGTGACTGGCATGCAGCTGATTAAACAAGTTTTGTTTTGCATATTCAAATAATGACTCACAGACTCCCCACTCCAAACATTATGTAATTCCGGCGATTTGTGCGGAGATATGAGCGTCTACCTGCGCTTTGATGCTGGGATACGCTCCAGCTCCTCTGTGACTTTTAATAAGCTGCAAATACAATGACTGAAAGATCAAAAGCATGAAATAAAGCACCTTCTGCCCCAATTTCATTTGAGCCAAAGATTTCTATATCAAGCTCCTCCAAACATCATTTAGAGCAGATCTGATAAGCGGACGGCCGATCAAAGAGCTTTTCTTTTCTGTCACCTGTAACACAGTGTGAGTCACAAACTCAGGCTTACGGCTGAGTCAGTCTCCAGTCTGTTATCTGCAGATTTCAGAGTAAAGTGAGTTCCTCTTGACTTCTTTGCATTCTTTAAATATCTATGGCACTATCTGATAAGCAGGGAGGAATTCAGTGTCTTTAACCCACTCATTCACACATACTGGATATAAAATTAAAGAAGAATGTGGCGAGTTTGCGTCTGTCTCAATAAAACACAGTCCTGCAGAGCAAAGCAAATGGTTTTCATTATCTCTCATGCTCCTCGGCCACCGTGTCCTTGATAAAAACCGGCCTGCGCTCTATTTGTTGTGCATACTTCTGTTTTTTTGTTTTTTTTTACGAGGTTGGATGCAAGTGGAGCCTTTTGACACAGATTGCCCAACTCTGCTTCCACAGTATTACACAAACCCAGACGCTGCCCTCAAGAGCATATTTGTAAAAGGGGAACACTCATAAATAAAAATCACCCCTGATTTTTACAATGGAGGCAGGCGATCGCAGTTTTTGGATCTGCGGTTCGCCCAGTAAATTCTCTCCGCTCTGATTTATTTGCTGAAGTAATTATGCCCACAGCAGGCTATTTGTCACAGTTTTCTCCAAAATAACAACTTTCCAGACGCGAAGATAAATGGATTTGTTTTTAGATTGACCATGATGCATTTTTGGATATTTCCAGACAGAATGACATAATATCAGATTGTACTTCAGTTTCGGTCTTGATTAATTTAAGATACTGCACAAATCAGCCCAGAATAAAAGGAATAGTGCTTTAATTTATTTATTTTGTCATTGATTTATTGTATCTAAGTTATTATTAGCAGAACAAGTCAAATATGTAATTTTCCACACTGATTATACTGCTGAAGTAGCTATATTTCTGTACTATAATCTATTCAAAAGCTAAAACCTCCCTATATGGAGTTTCCCAAGTCAAACCTTATCTACTGCAGAGCTCCATTTGTGGGTCACTGACATGAAAACATTTGAGCAGCCCTGCTGTTGATAATCAAAAGTCTCCTCTGCTGCTGGTCTTCCTCCATCTATGCCCCTCCCCCTCCCCTCTGTCTCACTCTGGTGTTCAGTTTCAAATACCATATGCTGATCTATGCAGCTTAAATGCATTAAAGCCATCAAACATGCATATAGTTAGTAAAGTAGTACTGTGAGATATGCCATGGCTAATGTCGTCCATATTTGATGCTGCCCAGAAGTAGAAGAAGCATTTGGATCATTATGATGATCCAAACAAATCAAATCAAATTCTGCTTAGGGCCCCATAAAGGCTGGGCTGGCCCTGTGTATATGCAAGGGTTTTGTTTCAACATCAGGGTGGAGACAGATATTAATCAGGGGTCCTTCCCCCAGGATTTTTTTTTTTTAGCTTTAAAGACTTCTTTACCTGCATTGCATCAAGTCTGGATCAATTTATAGTGGGAGTGTCTTTTTAATGTTAAGGAAATCAAAAGTTAGATGCCAGGAGGCAGTTAAAAATATAACTGAATATGCACAGGCAAGGAGTCCATCAAAATAAAAGTCTTCTGCTTCTTCCATATGTTTTATTCATGTGTTATGTAATAAAAATTGAAGGGGAACTTTTTGGCTTCTGAAAGGGGGCATGCCAGAAAAAGTTTGGAAATCACTGCATTTTTTAAAAGATTCTCAAAAGTTCAAAATTTAGCCCTGTGCTAACTTGTGCCTTTAATGCGATTTTAGTTCTCCAGGATCTTTTTTTTTTTTAATTTGTCATTATTGAATATCTTGAAAAAAACCTTATCTTTATCAATAAATGTATTACTATTACAACTGCTTCTACTACTAGTATTATTACTATTCTAATTATTACTTTTAAGGCAATTTCTCATAATTTACGAGTAGAATGACCATACTTTCTTATTTATGTTGCACAGAGTAATAAAAAAAAACACATCTACCTCGAGATATTTATTTCAATAATAACTGCAAGCCGCAAGGAAGTACAACCTTGACTAAAGCGACTTATATTTTGAAAATCTAAACCGGAAGCCCTGTCCTTGCAGCTGACTTGACAGCTGTGCCTCTCTGCCTTGACTCGCTCGGTTCAGCATCTGTCTTCTGCAGAGTCCGCGGAGCGCGCAGTATGGATCCGTTACGCATTACGCACTGTGGTGTCCTGTCTGCCACAGATGTCTGTGTGACACGCTCCTCTGACTGCTGGAAACACATCAACTCTTAAAAACACGCAGCGCGGTGACTTGCTGTTAAAGAAGAAGCTCTCTGTTTGTCTTTCATGTAGAAGAGGGAGACTTTTGCTGCGCTCCGCTCCGACGCACACACACACACACACACACACTTTTTTTTTGACTTATACGGGATATCATTTGTTTGCATACATTTTTGGGCGTTTACTATATGTGGATACTTATTCGGGACCATGGGAGACTCCGTGTTCCTCGACAGGCAAAATTCCTATCTTGTAAGTACTTGTTTTATTGGCCATAAATTAATTCTAATGACTTAACTGATAAGGATTGAGGGCTTCCATCTTCTGTTGCCTGAGAGAGCGCATACACGTCTCTGCGTGTGTGTGTGTGTGTGTGTGTGTGTGTGTGTGTGTGAGTGAGTGCTTGTGGAAAGATCTTTATTTCCTGCTGAGGATGACTTTAAGACTGTTTTGCATATAGAATCTGAAACCTGTCTCTGTGGTATTTTGCATATAAGGGGCCATTTTATATTCTTTTTTTTATTAATTTCTGTATCATAAAACAATCATCATTGCATCAACAGGCATTCACAACCTCATTTACACTCCAGTCATGCATGAATTGAAATATACCTTATGCAATAAATCTCCTAAATACTGATTTACTTGATTTGCAAGTCTTACCCCGTAAAGATGTCAGTGAGCGAAACTGAAATTCGAAACTTTGCAGAGCAAAGCGGGGCCTCAACATGCAAAAACTTCCTGTGATGGAACGTTTTAAGAGACGTGTGGTGTGTAGAGCTCCAACATATGCAAGCACACAAGACCACACATGTTTCCTGGTTTCAAGAGGAGGCTTGATAGGGTTCCTATGGGTGCTGGAAGTCCTTGTGCATTTTCATGGTTTCAGAAGTGCTTGGATGTTGGATGAAGAGCTTGAAATCGTAACTGCGTTACTTTCAGAATAAATTGCTCTCTGGCTGAGTCGTTTTTCGTTTATTACAGCACAAAAACATCTGATCTTGAGCATATTTACCATTGTGCAACATGCTGCAGAAGCTTGAAAATGCATGAAAAGTGCTTGAATTTGACTTTGGGAACCCACAGAACAGAGACCTGCAGCAGACGTCTGTTACACTTTTAGAAATAAAGGTGCTAACTAGAACCTCAAAGCGTTCTTCGGCTTGTCCCCATAGGAGAACGCTTTTGGGTTCCTGGCAAAACCTTTTCTAAAGGTTACAGTTGGAACCTTTTCAGTGATTTCTGCCTTGCACAGATGGTTCTTTGTATAACCCTTTATGTTGGGTTCTAGCAACGTAGAACCATCCGTGAAAGGTTTCATCGTGAATCCCATATGAGAGATTCTACAGATAACCCCGCCACGGTGTCATGGTTCCACCCAGAATCCTCTTCTATTCTATTCTTTTTCTATGTTGATGGAAAAGGGATTGTAGCTAGAACCTTTCCACCCTCTAAGGGTACAAACAAGAACCCACCCAGGGGGTTCTACCAAGAACCTTTTTATATTCCATGGATTTTTTTTTATTATCTAGAAACCACATTGGAGATTCTACCCAGAACTGTTTGATATTGCAAGGGCTCTAATCCAGAACCCAGCTTGGAGGTTCTGCTGAGAACCCTTTTATTTTCCAAGGGTTTTGTCTATCTAGAAGCCACCCAGGAGGTTCTTCCGAGAACCCTTTTATGTCATGGTACAAAGAACCTTTGACAAATTCTTGATGAAAGAGTTGACATGCAAGAAATCTTTCTTCCAAAAAGAGTTCTTGGGATGAAAAAGGTTCTTACTGGAACTCTTAGTCTTACAAAGAACCCATGATGAACAATTTCTTAAAAAAAAAAAAAAAGGATCTTCAGAAGCAAATGTTTCAGTAGAACCTCAGCCCTTTAAGAACTGTTATTTCTGAGAGTACAAGAGAGTCACAGGTGTTGTGTTTGACACTCGACACCTCGATGCTCGGTGGCCAGATGAGGGCAAAACACACAGATATGGGTCAAGGCCACAGCTCTGGTGAGAACCTCGCCCTGAAAGTGGAACCCTCAGCATTTCGGAGCTCATATTTGGTTGTTTGGCATATTTCTGACAAAGATTAGAGAGATTTATGGCGAAGCGACAGGTTGCTCGCAGAACAAGCTCATTCAAATGTGGGAATGGAGTTGGTTTGTGCAGTGGACGCAGATTGCTCGTGTCTTTCTCTCCGTCCCCTCCTTCTGTTTCCATCTGTCCCCCTCTTCTCCTCCTCCTCCTCCTCTGCCTCCTCTCCAGTGGCGAGGAATCCTCTGCTGACTGCTCCAGCGGTCTGTCTCCTCTTTATGAGCAATGTTTCTGTGGCTGGGAGCCCTCATAAAGCTACAAGCATTGATTGGAAAACAATACAATTTGCTTTGGCTCGGCTGGCAGCGCGCTGTGGTCTGGATTTGTGCTTCGGAGCACGGCTGTGTGGTGTGAATAAAGCCGTCGCCACATGGCCCGCAGTAATGGTGTTGAAAATTCATCCAACGCAGGCTGATGAGGCTTCAGCGCCCCGGCCAAATGGTTCTTGATGCACTTCTCAACAACAGTGTTTGTCATCTCTCCGGAGAAGTGATTCTAAAGCTTGATCTGTCTGGGATCTTATTTGTTTATTCAAATTCTGGCTTCCTACGGCCTTTCGACCGGGTGATCTGATTGGACGTGAGAGCAAAACTACTAGCTTTTAAGGCAAGGCAACATGAAGAAACCCTATCAGATTAGAGCATCAAATAATTCTGATTGCAGAAAATCCTGCTGAAAATCGCAGTTGATGTCAGTTTTTCAACGCTCACCACTTGGTAGTGTTTAAAAGAATGAGATTGTGAAATCAAGTGTCCAAAATCCTTTGCTGGACGTCTCGGCTCACCCCGAGGGGTCAGGATGAAGAGCTCAGACGTACACAAGGAGTAGAGTCAGCTGAGGTAGTGGAATCCAGTAAGTTGTGGTTCCTGCTGGATGCCACCCCGTAGAGGTATTCTAGTTAAGTCCAGTTGGGAGGATACCTGAGGCAGACCGAGAAAAACAATTGAGGGATTACATGTCCTGCTGGGCTTGGGAATGCCCCAAGATCCCCCAAGAAGAGCTGAGGGAAGTGAGTAGGTGAAAGGGAATGTGGGATACTTTCCAGAGAAGCAGCAGAAAAGGAAAGGATGGATGAATATATTATAAGTGTAAGAATTTCTTGAAACTTGGCACAAATGTCCACTCGGTCTCAAAGATGAACTGATTTGAATCTGGTGGTCAAAGGTCACCGTGACCTCACAAAAAGACATTTTTGACCAAAACTCAAGATTCAAGATTAGACAGAAAATGAATCAGCAACTATTATGATAATTGATTAACTGTCCATTTTTAGTTCTGGGAGACCATGAATCTCTATTTTATGGTATTTTTGAGGACCAAAAAGTCAATCGAATAGAACACCTGACTCAAACGAACGGCTCCTCATCAGGCCTCTATAGAGGCTTGATGAGGAGCTGATCACTTGAATCAGTTGTGTCGGGGCAGGAAAACACCTAAAACGTACAGCCAAGTCTGCTCCCAGGGAAAATAGTTGCTGATTCATTTTCTGTTGATGGACTAATTAATTAATCCACTGATCATTTCACTTACTTGAATGGCAATGCTTCACTGTTTTGCTTGATATCTGATGAAACATGATACCTTTTTGAAAATATTTTCCTCTTCGGCCTTGAGACAGTGTCACAGTTCTTTGATTTGTCTCATTGCTACTCGAGGACTGAAGACGCATGAACACGCCTGAAAAGTTTCTGTTGATGCTCCACATTTCATGAGCAAGCTGTAAAAAAAAAAAGTCGAGTAATCTAGCAAAGTAAGTCTGGAGTGCGCGCTGCGACTCTGCCAAGCTGTAAAAGAAAATATAGTTTGCATTGGAAAATGTGTCTAAACAGAAGTCAGGGATGGTAATCTCCTTCGTGGAGGCTTTATAAGGTAAGAAATTCATCCAGACAGCATCTATTGATTGTAAATATATTAAATCTTTCTTTAGGAAACCTTATACCACTACTTTATTACAAAAAGCAGCAGGTAAAGGCATAAGAGTTATGTCCTGACGATGCGTCTTAATCAAATACTCGTGGATTTTCAGCCAGGCTGCTCCTCGCTGTCTTATAAATCCTCAGCACTTAGTTGAACTTGGTACAAGAATGCGGTTAAAATATGACAAAGAAGCAGTTCCAAGGCAAAATGCATTTGTGTTAATGGAAGATTATGCCCCTTCAAGCCGCTCTTTGATAAACAAATGCGGGCTTTCGTCATTCCTGCCAGGGCAGATAAATATTTCAGATTCTGGGTTAGCAGACCGGAGACTCGGGGGATGGAGAAGACGGAGAGACGGAATCGGAACGCGAGTGAAGGAGATGTGTTGCAGCACCTCACGGTTGCCAGTGCGTAAACGTTAATCCCCCCTCGAGTCAGCCGTGCATTTGTTCCATTTGTAGTGACGCGTGATGTATTCTGCTTATGGCGTCAAGGCATTGTGCTGATGGAATACCATGAGGGATAATGTGCTGTATAACAGCACAGGACTGATCGCTCAGCACCCGTCTTGGAAGGAATTTGTTTTCTAATGTTACAGACTGCAGGTTTATGTGGTTTTATGGGGATTAAAAAAATGACACACGGGCGAGCTTTTTAGTCAACAAGCAAGATTCATCGCAGGCAAAGGCGGTAAAAATGTCAAGAGGAACAAATCATTCCTAATGAAATGATTTCTAAGAAAAATGAAACAAATAACTTGAAAAAAAAAAAATACCAGACTTGGCTTCAAATGCTCTTCTATTTTCATTGCAACATGTCCACTAATCACCAAAGCTTACTTGCTGTCCTATGCTGTTAAGGAGTGAGCATCTGCACACATAGAAATGCCAAGTCACTCTTAAGATTATACTGAGTTTTTTGCACTTTTTCTGTGAATAGATTGGAACAGGATACCAGTGAATTCATTGTTATGTTAAAGGGCCAGTGTATAAGATTCAGCCATATCTGTTGATAGAATATGACAGAAATTGAGTCTCTATAGGTGTATAATCACCTGAAAATAAGAACTGTTACCTTAAAATGAGCCATTTATGCTCCGTTTACTTTTTTTTTTGCAAGTTTCACGGCCACCGTAGGTTATTCTTCACACTTGAAGGGAAGGAATGAGGCGAGCTGTTTGCAATGTAAAACCTCACAGTTAGATGCCATTGCATCCTGCACAACATTGAAAATAACGTGGAACAGTGCTGCAATATCACAGCATGAACAAGATATATGCAGTACAGTTGTGCCTTTAGCTAAATGCTAATGTCAGCATGAACAAGATATATGCATGTACAGTTGTGCTTTTAGCTAAATGCTAATGTCTTTTAGCATCCATGCATCAGCATGCTAACATTTGGTAATTAGCACAAAGTACAGCTGAGGCTGATGGGAAGTGCTGATGAGTTTTACAGGTGTACAAATGTGCAGTTTGATAGTGTTCTGTGATCACCAGAGTCATCAGGATGCATCACCTCGGAACCATAAATGTGTGTAAAAGGTGAGAGAGAGGGAGACATGCTGAGTCATCTTCATGGCAGCACCAGATGAAAAGTCATCATCTTCCAGAGACCACGAATGTATGACCATCATCTCCGAAACAGCCAGTGATGACTTAAGTGAACCAAACAATCTGAATCAGCAAACTGATTCATAATTTCTTCCTCTGATGCACACACGATAGTTTCCCATCTGGTGTTACCATGGTAACATCTAACAAAAGAAATTCCATCCTGCACATTTCTCCATACGCAGTACCAGTTTGTACTTGACTCAGTGGTTCGTGTGACCACTGACTCACCCACTAACATGTAATCGAACAAATGAAACGGGAGTCTTTCATTATTTGAACAAGCAGACTGTTTGTTCAGCGGCAGATTGATTTAGCTTCGGCAGATGAGCTCTTAAGTCATTTATTTAGCGACCGAACACGTCGTGAATCATCCCCATTAATTCAGGCAGGAAATGTAAGTCATGTACACTACATCAGAAGACTGTCAGTTGATCCAAACAGACACCGATCACATCTGACACTTTAAACAAGGTGGTTTATTTAACCTGTTTCTGCAGGATTTGGCCCGTGCCAATTAAATATTCCGTGTTCTGCAGGGCCTATTCTACATTTGCGCTGGAAGTTTCGGCTTTAAACACCTGCACCAGTAAAGACAACTGTACAGTTATTACAGCAATGTTTTTAACTCGCTGGCTGGTGTTCTCAAGTGAAGTTGAGCTGGAGGTCATGTGCGCTGTGAGGTAATATGCTGTCTGGATGTCACACAATGACAGCAGAGAGCTGAATGAACAAGGATGTTGTTGAACGCATGAGTTTGATGTGGGTGAGATAATCCTGGACAGGAGCCAGCCGGCACCGAGGCTTTTGCCAATAGTCAAATAATGATCGTCTTTGTCATGAAACCTTGTTTTGTATGTACAAGTGTTACAACTTGTTCATATTAAAGTGGCTATCAGTCAAATGCAATCAGATTTCTGGAATCCGGTGCTTGAAAATGATTTGCAACGGCTGTATTATTCAGCTCCGACTGGATTTATACGCGTTGCCTTGCTGAGGTTGACTCAGAGGAGTAAAAAAGGCAGACAGAGCAACACAAGGGGAGTATTGATGAAATGATTGATTATCCTCCCTCGCTATCGTTTGTTTCATCTTCGACTGTGTGTCTCTTTGTCTGTTCGTCTCTCATCACTGACCAAATAGAAAATCCTCTGTCTTCCTCGAGCCATCCAGGGACCCCTGTCGGAGTGCAGCTACCTGTTTAGACAAGCACCAAATTCTCCCCCTTTTGTCTCCAATTGTTCTCCTCGTTGCGGGTTCTCCTGATATTTGACTTCGCTTTGCTCCAGTGTTTTTTGAAAATTTCATTTCTTTCTTCCTCCTCCTCTCCCCCTCTGACTCCGTAATGCTCAGAGCAAACATTTTATAACACTGTCGCCTCCTTACCTGCTGATGTGTGACCTTGTTCTATTGCGGTGGTGTTTGCTTTACTCCCGTGCCACTCCTAGTACAAACAGCTCTGGTAGAAAGAGCCACAAAGCCTTCAGTCATATGGCAAATTGAAAGATGTGTTTTACAGAGTAGATTAATGAATAGATCTTTATCAAAAGTGTTAAAGGTGCTGTATGTAAGAATGGCCACCTCCTAACAAACAGGGGGCAACAATTCATCACTAATTCAGGAACTGGTATCAAACTGGGAGAAGATGGGGTCATGGTTTGGGTTATGATAGCCTGATTTCTGCCAGAAAGGAAAGCCTCGAGGTTCCAGGAGCCAAACCACAGCAAGAAACTTACCTCAGGGTTGCTGGTCAGACTGAGGGCAGGCTGCACACTAAAGTGACTCACTATCCAGTGTTTCCTTTACTATTGCTTTGACTTTTATTTTGAAATTTCATTTTGAAAATACCACATTTGTTTCTGCTGTCTTTACATTACATTACAAAAGTCACTGAATGATGTGCTGTCAGCTGTAGGGCCCAACTCATACTTGATTTTTGGGGGCAGATACAGATATTACAGATAAAAAGCAAAAACGATAAATATATCGGATGATGATATAGTTAGCTGGTTAGCATGCTAATATCATGCACCTTTGACATAACGTCAAATCAGTTATTTCTTCACTGTTTTTTGGTAATATTATTTGGCTATTTTAAACTAAGATGTGTACATGTAGCAGCTTTAATCTAGAAGATAATTTTCGTGGATCTCCATCCTTGGTACTGTAATGACTGTAATGAACAGCTGTGCTCATGCATGCTTGTGTGGGAGGATGGCATCAACCATCCATGCGGCTTCTTAGTCATCGGCAGAGCCTGTTTATTTACATTGATCACAAGTTTTCCTAAGCACACACTGACCCAGAAGGAGAACTTAGCAGGAGTGGACATCTTGTTCGCTGCGAGGAATGCACACAGATACTAAATGAATTTCTGCATTTCTGGTTTCATTACGGAAGCCTGTCAGTCCAATTTTGGGGCAGAGAGGAATGTTCCTTCTTTCTGATTTGAGCAAAATCCTACTTTCAGGTCATCTGTGTTTTTGACCGCTGCGCTCAGGGCTTGTTGACCTTCTATCATGTATGTCATGTGTTATGACACACATTCCTCCACATTCATTAACCTCACACTTGAAAGGATCCTCGCCGCTCTGGTGTTGCTTGTGTAGTGCTGCTCCAGCGCGGCAGGAAAAAAAGGGGAAACCACAAAGTCCAAAACTGCCTCTCGGCGTTCCACAACCATCACTTGTGGCTCGTCATGACAACACCGTCCGTCCCTCGTTTTTCTTTCTAGACCCCGTCAGGGAAAGGCACTTGTTTTATTATCAACAGCGCAAAGAGAAGTCCGCCCTCCCCAAGACTTGTCTTTTTATGGAGATAGTCGAAGTGCTGAGGGGGAAACACAGCAGAGGAAACGCAGAAGAGAAAGTTCTGGCAAGATCTGATCTACTGTTTGCTGTGGGAGATGTTGCTACAACCAGAGGCAGGAGTCTTTCTTTCTCTGGGCCTGAACAAAATATGTGCTCTAGATGTTTTAGGGAGTTTGATTTACAGCTGCAGCTCTTGCCCTGGTTTCTTCATTACCTCACTCAGAGGTGTTTCAGAGGGAAAGTTAAAGGAGTTGGTGAGGAGGTTCAAGAAAAGGACGTGTTTCTTGGCTGTTTGTATGAAAGCCATGAGGGCATGATGTCAATCACCATGTTGCTGTGTGAAGTGTAGAAGTATTACATCACAGCTTGGGAATTTGAAAGAACCATAACAGCGTGTTCTCAATGATTTTCCTGCGCTGCAAAACGGTGCAATGAACCAGAATAGAGACGGAACTAATCAAGTTTGCCATCCTCGGTATTACGAATAATCCTGGACTTCACACGCACTGATGTTTGCACTCAAGCCACACATGGATGCACACATGAGTCATGCGCACAAAGCAGAACTAGATGCTAAATAATGAGAACAGATTGTGCTGTCCGGTGGAGAAATCCCTGCTCATATTTTCAACACCTCGGACAGCTGTTGACCTTAGCAACAGAGCAGTGCCAAAACTCACCAAAGCTGTTAAAGATCAGCGAAATACATTTCACAGCCATGGAAGTATTTTTGCATCCAGCAGTCTTTAAGAGGAGTGGTAATTCTTGCAGACTTGAGGCAAAGAATTACCAGGGTTTGGAATTTCAAGGAAGGTTTTATGAAAGGTCGACAGGTCGAAAACGTCAGGTCGGCATCAAGCGTCATGTCATCTGTTTTACTGCTTCAGTGTGTCTCCGAGGGTCAAAGGGCGCGGGGCAAAGTGTGTCTGAGAGTGCTTTTCTCTAACTAGGTGCATGTGTTTGTATCAGTCTGTGACTCATACTGTAAGCCTTAACAGTGGGTGTCTTTGTATCAGATAATTTGTGAGACAGACGGAGATTGATGGAAGATGATCTGATTATAATTCACATGATGGAGTTCTGGTTCAGGAGACCATTTTTCTGGCGAGAGCCAAAGTTCTGACAACACGTCTGGGTCAGCTGCTGGTCCACCAGCTTCAGTAACTCAATGCACCTCCTCATTTAGGCTTACCTTCATTGGTCTTTCTTTCTTTTTATTCTAAAAGTGACAGCTTCCACAAAGTATTTTCAAGCAATTAATTTCTGATGTGAAAACCATTCAAACCAGTTTGCTAATTTTGGTCCCTGATTGTACAGTTGGGTCTGTTCTGTTCCCACAATGCAGATGTTGGTGAAATCAGCGTCAGAATACTGTCTTGAGGTTTTCTCGGCAGCTCATCGAGTTATTATTGTAAATGAGCATGAATGAGTAGCCACAAGATGAAAAGTAGCATAACCGGTGCAGCCTTAAATAAACTGCATCTCTCAGTCAGTGTCATGGTGGTAATAGCTGCCTGCCAGAGATTAGCTGATAGCTGCGGTGCATGTTGTGTACGTGACCTGCGTGGAGGTGTTTTGCCCCATCGATCATTGGTGATTTGGTTTGCAAAGCATGGAGAGCAGAAAAAAACACATCATAATACAGACAGACACGTGGAGACAGGTGGACTGATAGAATCAAGACCAGACAGATAGAAACAGATGATGCCACGCATGAAGGTGGAAGTCAAATTTCCAGTCTGGTGACATCTTGGAGAGCCTTGATGAAGGAAATATTCAGAGTTAAATGAGGAATAACGCACACGATGCCAGGAATGACACAGATTTATGTGACAGGAATGACACGCACGCACATTTGGCGTGCTGGGGATTCCATGCACGCTTTTATACTTGCAGTAATGGCCGTGTGCGCCAATGCACCTGGTATGCACATATTTGCACACATCACGGCAAACCCATTTCATGTGTGCGTCCATGCATTTAACCTGCAACTTACGCGTATGTGTGCAGAAGTGTGACCCGGGAGTTCAAGGGGCTTTTGACTGAGACTGGATTAGCTGCTCTCAAGGCTGCCACTGGAATGTGAGGATCAACAAGTCTGTTGTGGCAGTGCACGCGCGGACACACACACGCCCATTTCATCCTGGCACACACTGTTTACCTTCCAGTCTATTAGAATCTATTAATATTCCTCCATTCGTCCTCCCTCCTCTCCCAGTGTTCTGTCTACTTTCTCTCTGGGAGTACACTGGAAATTGGATTTCATGAAAGCAGCACTGGTGGCGGGGGAAATAAGTGGCTATTTTTATCGTTTACATCAGTGTACGGCTTGGTGTGGATATAAATGTGGATTTATTGATGTTTTGTTGTCTATTTCATTCTTAGAGTTGCAGAGAGCTCAACGACAACCTCAGAAATGTTGTAAATTCACATTTATTCATTACTTTTTTAATTAAAAATGTGCGTTTTCCATGCATCTTTTCTAATAGTTGTAAAAAAAAAAGTTTCTGCATCACAAAATCTGAATAAAAACACAAAAAACTATGTGTAAAAGCTAAACAAATGAGAAAGCCTCAGGGTACGTTATCACCCTGTGCGCTGGTAGACAGTAGTTTATAGCAAAATGATGAGAGTATGTAAACAGGAAACGTCCCCGTGTGTGTGTGTGTGTGTGTGTGTGTGTGTGTGTGTGTATGTGTATGTGCTTACACACTGACCACAGACAGATGAGTTAAAACCTGCACGTGCTGATTGATGGATGAGTGCATATATAATTTCATCCATCCGTTTGACTCCTGCAGGGCTGCATCTTCTTCACTCATGTGTGCAGCCACAATCAGCTCGTCATCCTTGGGCAACTTCTTAGATACAGTTTCCCCTCCCAGTAAATTCTTTCTTAATATTTTTTGGGCTTTTTTCACCTTTTTTTTTTTAACATAGAGACAGCTGAAGACAGACAGGAAAAGAGGTAGAGAGAGAGGGGATGGCATGCAACAAAGGGCTGCAGGCTGGAATTGAGCCAGGGCTGCTGCAGAGACGTTACACCTACTGAGCTACAGGGATGCCCCCAGTATCTTCTTTCAAAATAAATTACGTAATTGAAAAGATATATTTAATATGTAGTAATTGCACATGGAAAAATTAGTGCAGCAGTCCAAACAGCAAGTTGGAGCAATAGACTTTATAATAAATAGGCTGAAATTCTGTTACACAATCTATGGTTGAAGCGAGCTGTTTACTGTAATAAACATCTACTCCTTGTAAAATATTATTAATGATTTCTTGAGACACTAGCTCATTCAGCGAACATTTGGCATTAATTCTAGTTAACCCGGGCTGTGGCATTGTTGTCAAAGTATTTCAGTGTGTTCTGATGGCATGTTGTGGTTATTTAATAATTTATTACAGTAAATATATTTCAGATTTCTTCTTTAATAGAAGCCAACTCCACTTCTGAAATAATTTATGTAATGTATAAACAAAACACTTTGTTTATTTCCCCCTAAATTAACAGATTACTTTATCCCTTAAAGGTAATTTTTGAAACCTGGCCACTATTTTCACATATTTCCACATGAGGATGAGATTGTGTGTTTTTGCACATTTTATTGATTTTACCTGAACTTCAAAGTGGTGAAACTGGAAAACCAGATTCCCATGTTTATGGTCAAGCACAGAGCAGAACAAACAGACTCTTAAAAGCAAAGACAGCTTTTTCATTTCCTCTTAATCTTCCCGTAGTTTTTAACGTACTTAGTCAAGGTTAAAGTTATGCTGGATGTGGAAACAAAGTCAGCAACATATGTTCCAGGAACCAATATCTTTTATTTTATTTGTGTCGTTTCCTATGTCCAAATTGCATAAGGGTTATTTTATTTTGGAAAATGTGCTTTTTTTTAAATCTACACTAAGTGGCTGCAGTGATCGTATGAGGCTCTGTTTATTTATTTGGTAAAGCAGGTGGAAGCGAAGGGTGGAAATCATCCGCATCCTCCGTAAACAGCTCACGTCAGTGTTCCGTGCTAGCTCATAAACACTGTGTTGACTGATAGTTGGCATCTGCAAATAGCATTGTTCAAAGTAAGACAGTGAAAGCTCCCAGTGAAAACAGTGACAGTAGTCCCTGGAAAGATGTTTTGGGTAAATTTTACTCTCCTCTGTGCCAGGTTTTTTTTTTTCTTTTTAATTCAAGTTAGTGCAGTAGCTCAAAGGAAAACACAGTCACAGTCGTTCGGTGACTTGCTGCTTGGCCCAAGGCCAAACGTTTCACCAGATTTCACTGAAAATATTCAGATAAAAAGCAGACAAAAAAATGACTTTAGAGCTGCCTAAAGTTAGGGAGTGCACAAAAGTTATTAGGGGGGTGGCTGGGGCGGAAAATGGATCTTTGGAAAGACGTGCAAACGACCTCTGAAGTGCCGACAGTCACCTTCGCTTCACTCTGCGTTATAAGAGAAGTTCAGTAAAGTTAAATGGATCACATAGAGGCTGACCTGGCTTTAACATACGTCCCGGGTGATCCAATCACAAGTGGACAGCTCTAAGTACATGAGTTCACACGTGGTGCCACAGTGTGTCTCCTCCTGCATCTCGAGTGAACACATGTGATGTGACATTATTTCCATTTGCAAAGATCAAACGTGTGTTGTTTTTAACCATTTTAACTATTTGATGCTGGATTTACAAATGATCAGGAATTTGCTGCAGCTGTTTCACAAAGTTTATGTTTGTCTTCAATCAGCGACTCTCAAAATTGCACAATCTTTTCAGGGAATCTGGGGAAATTACGGTTACCAGTTCAATGGCGAAATCAGTTGAAACAGTTTTCACAAACATCTGCTGCTTTTCTTGGAAGCTAAGAGCGCCTAAACCACCTGAACCACATGTGCTGATTTGGATTTCCATTACCAGGTTGCGGTTACGTCCGACTGTGCTCAAAAAAGCATTTGTTACAAGACTCAACTCATGTATATGTAGAGAGACCAGAGAGAAAGACGTCTTTGAAAGTCTTTGTGTTCAGCTCTCAGTACTTTTGTAACTTCTAACTGAATCTCTGTGTTTCATGTTCACTTTCAGTTGGATAGGTGTCATGTTAAAAGCCTGTAAATAACAAAATAACGGGGCAGCCTTGTTGTAATGGAGATGCAGATCCCTTACAGGACATTAGTTGAGTTGTGTGCACTTGTTGCATCTTGGGTACATACACACTTGTACTTAACGCTGTCCACTTGTGATCGGATCACCCAGGACGCATGTACCAGGCATAAACAGCCTCATAGAGTTAAGCTCTTATAAAGCATAATGCATGTTCAGCACCACCAAACCTGCTCTACTCATGGGTGAGGCAGAATATTATGGTGCAGAAGCACCTCAGCAGCCATAAGCTGCAAGCTAAGCCCTGTTCACTTATTTAGAGCAGCTAGAATGCCTGGTAAATTGAACTAAAATGTTTATTATGTCGCTAATTCCACTCCTAATGTGCTGATGTGATTGTTTCACTAACAATACTGATTTTAAATTGGGGCTGAGTTGAGGTTATCGGCGTAGAGGAAGGTCAAGAGTCAAGAGGAGGGTTCAAAGGAAATAAATAAATAATAAGAAAAGAATAAATAATTTTGGGGAGGGTTTTGCCCAAAGATCTGAGTATTTGATTCAAGTATTCCCTACCAAAGTAATTTCCATACAGTCTTTTAACTGTTACAAACATTCTCACTTAGTTGAATCATTCAAGGCATTTGCTTTTACTCAAACTGTCATCAAAGAATCGTGGAGCAACTTTTGGATGATTTTGTTGTCATCATGTTTCAGTGTTGGATCCTTTTTTAAACCTTGTGGTGCGGGCTTTGTTTAGTTTTAGGTTCCCCGACTCTCACCAGTGATCAAACCTACACTCAGCAGAGTCGAGTGAGAAACAGACTGTTTGAGTTCTGATTGCTCTCACGGAGCCGTGCCAGTGGGAAGGCGATAAGTAGTTTACCATGTTAATCAAACACCCCATTAGCACTTATCAGCCTCTGTTTAAAGTGCTTTACACCTAGTCATTATTGTTAACACTTTATAGCATTCTTTGTTGGCGCACACTCATACACACACACATGTTTCAGTCAGTTGAAGGTTGGTTGGTGTGTTTGGCAGGACAGCGGCACTGACCGGAGCGCTGTGTTCATTCTCATTTCCGCTAGGAAATCAATAATAGAGCAGCTGACCCGACTCTGACCCGCGTCACACGTGCACAAGTACACGCACGCGTACACACACGCGCGGCGTCACATCCAGTGTCCAGAGAGAACAAAGCATCGCTGGGCAGTGACGGGTGTGGCGTGGGTCTCCAGGAAGTTACACTTGGCTAAAACTTCCTGGACTGAAACAAGGCTGATGCTTTTAAACACCGATTTAATTAGTTTTGAAGTGTTTTCTGTTATGTGCAGTGATTCACATTGTTAGGGAATAAATTCAGCTGAGAAGAGGCATGTGTATAGTCATATTGGTTCAATCAATATGTGAGGCTCATTTTTCCATTTTTAATCCTTTTCAAAGACACGTTTCTGGATCATATGGTCATCAAAAGTAAATATACTACTTATTTAACTTATTTAACTCTTCAGAGCTTATAAACATGAGTTCTTTTTCTAACGTGAAATCTTTTGAAATGAGTTGAATTTAGCAGGAAATCAAATGGTACAGTGTCCTACAGTACTCCATTCTCTGCTTTAGTAAGCATGTTCCCCCTCCTTTATTTGATATGAACATTTCAGTAGGGACTGAATGGAGATATAAAGAAAACGAGACACAGAGAGATCTAAGAAATGTGTCCAGAGTCTTTGGCTGGATGCACAAGTCTCAAGCTTGAAGAAAGTGCTCTCCAGTTGTTCAGCCATCAGTTGCCCCGGGGGCCGAAATGTGCCGCGTCTCGGCCTGGTCATACATTCCAGTCCAGTCATGGAAGACTCTCAATCTCCGTCGGAAGCAACTGAGTCAGTCCAGGCTCCGCCTCCTCCTGCAGGACGAGCCCTGGGGTCTAAAAAGGGGCCCTTACGTTGTTCGGGTCAAAAATAAAGTGGAACACATTGATCACATTGTCATGTGAAAACACAGAGATGAAGACTGAAAAACAGCAACAAACAGACATGGTGACGGCGTCATTGTCAAACTCACAAGACAGAACAGTGTTTGTATTTACATCTTGTATAGTGGCTCTATGAAGTGGAAGCAACTAATCTTTACTTGTTAATTTAACAGAAATATACACATTTTAGCTATTCAAGTTGATTAAACTTAAAATTCCCAGTATATATTTTCAGAAAACTTCAGAAGATGAGTTCGTCTAACTTGCAGTCTTTTGACTTGAAATGATGAGTTGAATGAATGTACTGCACAGAGTTTAATCTATTCATTAAATTAAGTTTCTAAAGAAACACGATCAGAATATTAGCAGACTTCCCAGCATGCACTGGGAAGTCTGAAGAAAACAGATTGTGTTCTTTGTGTGAAATGAAGAACTGACTCTTCAAACAGAGAAAATGTGGAAGGAAGTTAAAACAAATCATTTATTTTTATAATGCAGAATAGCACATGTGCAAGGTTTTTTTTTTTTAACTGTAGCATGCTTGTGCAATCTTCTGAACATGTGCGAATGCATGCGTGCATTTAAGTCGCACATAAAACGCTGCCATGTGTCTCATAAAGCAAACCGCAGCTCTGCCGCAACCTTGTCATCTTCATCATCAACATCATCCGGATTCTGAGGGGCAGAGCAGCAGGTTGCAATCCCCGCTCTTTAACTACCTCGTAGGATTAACTAGTAGGGGTGGGGGGGGGGGATCCGGCACCCACGTGGAAAATAAAGAGTCTTACGGAGACTTTACTCTGATCCCGCTGTGTTAAATGGATACAGTGGCAGAAGCACAGGGAGGGAGAAACCAGGGGAATGTGCCGGATTGTTGACGGCTCATGTTCTCGCCACTGGTGCAAAAAACAAACTTACTATTCTACTAATAGGATCAACTTATAATCTTGCACACGCTTGCATCCATGAAAAATAAAGACCGAGGTGTTAAGTAAATGCACTCTGATCTGCTATAATGGATGGTGTTTGGCTCTATATACACTATTAAAACTATTTGTTTTAACTTAATAAAGTTAGTGTCCTTACCTTAAAATTTTAAGTTGACTGAATTTAAAAAGACAAATTTTGGCAATTGATTGATTGGAATCTGTGCTGTACATTCATTCAACTCATCATATTAGGTGTTCTGAAAATAACTTTTAAATAAACTCTTTAATTAAACTTGTATATTTACATCAAGTTGATATTTTTTTAGAGCGTAGAATAAGAGCAGAAAGGGCTGAGATGAAACATTTATCAATTCAAGAATCCGCCCACAAACTCGAGCTGAACGTTCGCTTGAAATAGTTCAGAAGTCAGTCTTATCTTAAATGACAGTTGTAACCCCACTTCCTCAAAAAATGCCAACACATCCCCGCACATTTGCTCGGACGCTTTCAGTGAGGAAATCTTCTTGGGCAAGGAGGACGCCCAGACCACAGTTGCAAAACCGCCTTTTAACTGAAACGTCGACGTATACAGCCTGACTGCGTAAAATCAAGTTTGTCGTGAAATTTGACAAGCAGAGAAAAATGTTAAGCTCTTATGTGTGTAAAAAAAAAAAAAAAAGTCTCCAGAGGAAAGCAGCTGTTACAAAAATGACAGATTAATGACACTAGTTGCGTTGAATTAGACGTTATTTGCCAGAAAATCTTGAATTTATTGTCTCCTAAGACGCCTGGAAACACTCTTATCTTTGGTTTGTGCAGAAGTCACATTTCTTTTCTTTGAAAAAAAAAAGAGGCTTCCTGTCTTTTTTTGTCCAGTGTCATAGCTGTCATGTGTCTG
This sequence comes from Lutjanus campechanus, assembly GCA_027495735.1. Taxonomy (NCBI): domain Eukaryota; kingdom Metazoa; phylum Chordata; class Actinopteri; order Lutjaniformes; family Lutjanidae; genus Lutjanus; species Lutjanus campechanus. The sequence continues at coordinate 20,866 of JAJHUR010105539.1, forward strand.
TCTGGACAACAGGATGTAACGGGACAAAGTTGTCTCTGCAATGGTGGTTGTGGGACTCCCCATATGAAAAAGAAATAGAAGAAAATAGAAATATAATTGCAAAATAATTTCCAGTTGCCTCCAATAGTAAATGTTTTTGTTTTATATGTATTACATGTCGTATAAGACGTATATTGGTCATACTAGACTGTAAAAATAAACAAAAAAAGTGTATTAGAGACATATATCATATATGTTTTCCTCAAACAATGAAAAAGAAGGGTCTCATGATTCTTTAGAAGTTTAATTTAACAAGTTGAGCAGCAATTGCATAAATCTTATTACATTTTTTGTTCCTCACAGTAGTGGTGAATAAGACGAGGGAAATCTGGGCCACATATGTCACATTCCCACTTTACATCTGAGGCCCGACTCGCTATGGCTTTTTTGGCACAGATGCCAATTCTAATCTCTGAATCTATCTATTTAACATTCCAGGATTGATGGAGTGCCACAATATTTCTCTGGGAGTTGTTCCTGTGAAGCCCGTGCATGTGCGCGCGTGCGTGTGTGAGATCCCGTTTCTCACGGTGCCGTCATAGTAGAGCGGTCAGACTGCAAAATGTTTCGATGGGAAAGTAATGCCCGTGGGACTACTTACACAGCCATTTTGACTGATTGACAGATAAAGTGCACACACACACACTGTGCGCTGTGTATGTATTGAAATCTATCTGTGTTAATCAACGCACACTGAAATCAACTCCTCTATTCCATAACTGTATTCATATCCAGTTCAGTCGTCATCTCTGCTGCATATTTGCTGATTCACTGTGAGCAGATGAAAACTGTGCAGCTGTTTTTACATAAATGCAGGCATTTTTGGTATTCATTTGGGAAAAAAGGTGAGCGGGTTGAGAAGTGATTGATTTGGTCAACTCACCACCAGGTCACATCTGAGATTTGCCCCCAAATTGAGATACAGTGGTATGAATTAGGCTGTGAATCATGAATTTTGGAACTGAACAGTTTGTCCAGGAAAAGAAACTTTTCTCTATTTTTTTGACATTGTGTCGACCGATGATTCATCAATTAAGTGCTGCGGCAGTCCCTCCCACCGGACCCATAAGTTTGTACAGCAGCAGTGATAAAAGCCAACAGGAATGCCCTCTCTCTGAAATTACCTATGATTGTTGTTTTTGTGTTGACCACTTCCAAATAAAGAATAAAGAAATAGCGGCTCCCGTCATGGCCCAGATATTCTGAGGCCTGAAAGCAGAGCCAAGAAGAGGTGCAGAAGTCTAGTTCTCTCTCAGACCTCTTGAGCCACAATAGGCTGAAGGTTATTATGATGGAATTTTTGCCCAATGACAGCAAAAATAAGCTTCCTGCCGTGGGTCTAATTGATGATGAAAATGCTTCAAGTCATTGGGGACCATTTTGTCACAGATCTGATTAATTATTAGCTGCTTTTCTTATGGCTAATACTTTTTTTCCCCTTTAATAAGCTATCAAGGGATCATATTGTCAGTGTATATGTGACAGACATTTGGATCTGGTAAGGAGTGATCGTGGGGAAGCCATGAGTTTCTCCGTCCAGTCACTTCTGGAATTTGATATTGAACGTGATGGAAAATGAATGCATGATCCGCAGTCATTACATCATGATAATGAGCTGCAGTTTCAGTGTTATTTTCTGTTTGACCGGAGCCAAGAAGCTTGAAATGTGAAATACCAAATAAGTCTGCAGTCTGTCAAAATAAAATCAGTTTTTGAATTAAACATTGATTAATGAAAAGATGAATAAATCCAGCTTTATCCATCATCACTGAACGCTGAAAAACACACCCAGACACTTGTTTTTTTCCTGGCAAGTAGTCCCTCCGTTTCCTCAGCTGTACAGTCAGTGTTTGTTGACCGAAATTGTGCTCACCTCTGGTGGTTGAAAGACCGCAATTGTCATCTGCTCGGTTCTGTTTGGCAGTGGTTAGTCTACCGCTGAGTTGTGACCTTAATTTGAGTTTCAAATCACTCCATAACACACACACACACACACACACACACACAGAGGCCTGGAGGAACTCACATGAACACGCACACATATGCACGCAGGACGAGGGCTGAGGCCTGATTGCTCAGACCGTCTCCGCTGCCGCCGTCAAGCCACAATCACTTTGTCGAAGCTGAAGTGGAGCAGGCGGCACATTTTTTCCTCTTATTTATGCTAAAATGCACATGATCCCACACACCACCTTCCAATCTGCACACACACACACACACACTCTCACACACAACAATCACTAAAAGAGCTCTACTCTCTGCACAGGATTAGTAATGATTAACCAGCTTCATTAGCTCAGCCGGTTAGTCTGGTCAGTGAGAGAGGAGGAGAATTTACAGACGTGTATACAGCCGAATAGCACTCGGGTTGTGTGTGTGTGTGTGTATGCGTGTGTGCCAGAGGACACCATAATGGCTGAGAAGAAAGGACAATGAGTAATAGTTAAGAATGCAGTGGTGCTAGTACTACTTTGAATGCAAGAAACCTCATGCATTTTGACAGATAATGTTGTATTTTCATCTTTGTTAACAAGTGTTGCCTTTGTGTCCCCATCTTTAACTGATGCTTCATTGTATTGTCTCCTCTATCAGAGGGTTTGGGTAGCTGGAAGAGGCAAAACCCAAGGAAAGTGCATGAAGGAGATAAAGCAGGATGTAGTGAGGAATAAAACATAAAAGTTGCTTGCAGTTGCTCCTAGATGTTCCCAAGCAATTTGAAGGTTTCCCAACACGCCTTGCAAGCAAATCTATGGTTTGCAAGGCAAAGTAGGGGCAAACCTCCTCCTGGTTTCCCTTGCTGGACAAATTGTTGTGAGCAGAGGAATTAGCATGATTTTGTACTACATTATGGGCCATTTTCTACCAAATTAGCTCTGATTCTTTGAACCAGTTCTGTTCAGGGTTCTTGGAACCTTGGTGCTGTCTAGCAAAACCAGCCTCTGTTTCCACCAGTCTTGAGGGGAACCGTTGCAATCAAGGTTTATCATCAACAGAGGGCGCTGCACAATGCTAACTCAAGATGTGGCTACAATTATGTTGCTTATGCTGCTTTTACGGGGGGATTTTTCCTCCCGACAGGAGGGAGAGAGAGAGACACAGACACACAGGCTGCTACACGTAACAGCCACTGGGAAGCAAATCTGAGTGACAACGACTTATCTAGGTTTGTCTAGATTATACATTTACAGTAGCATATACTGTAAGTATGAGAAACAGAGTAGGGGAAAGTTGACTGCGGTTCTGCGGGGTAACAAGCTTGCTCAAATATGATTGGAGCACAGAACAAAAAGGGGCGGGACTTTGGAAGGGTCAGTTGAGGAAAATGATGGTGGCCTGTGCACAGACTTCAAATGTCTTGTCTGTTCTCCAGCACAAGTACAGACAGTCGAAATACTTGAGGTTAAGATGCATAAAGTTGAGTGTTGCAAACAGGAGTATAGCGTCTCTGTCATGAGCCCAGTCTGCCAGTGACAGCTGACAGAGAAATATCCTGACAGATTTTTGGATGAAATCTGCGTTCCGACTGCCACACACACACAACCACACACACACATGCACACAACCGACGCATTACCTCAACTTCTCTTTCTACTATCAACTGTAGTGTTGACACAATACCTGATTTGCTTTGCTTTTGCAGCTTACGTAACCATTATGCAAGATTCTAAATCTTCAAGGTCGGGCCTCGTTATTGCTGCAGGCCCTTCATATTAATCTGTCTTTAAAATGTTTGAAGTTTGCCCGAGGCTTTAGATGTGCCTGCCAATGATTGGGGGGTAATATTTGGAGCACACACTCACAAGTTGCTCATTCTTGCGACGGAGCCAGGAGGGCCTCATTAAATGCAAACAGAGACGAAAAACAATATGCAGTGAAAGCTGATACGCACATATTTGTGCTCTTGTGCTAATTTTCAATTGTCTGTTTCCTTTCTGATGTGTTGTGGCTCCCCACATCCAGAAAAAAAATACATAATAAAGCAAATAATTTATTGATAATTAAAGATATGCATAAAATGAATTATATTATTTCAGAAATACAGTGAGGAGATGCAATTTTCTTAAAGTCCAAATGTATAATTTTTGCATTTTCTCTATTTCTATAGACTGCATATAAAATTGAAATTCAGCAAGGGCTCATAAACATTGTGCATTGTTGGACTGAGTTGTGTAACTCTTCAGTGAATCGAGAACATCAAGCGTGGAAGTCAGCACCAAAGTTGTTTAGACACTCATCCCTGGCCAAGTTTTGCATTGTGGTCCCTTTTAGAAAAATAAGACGAGTGATCTCCACAATATGCTGAAGTAAACACGCTTTTGTTGTGGTTCTCAGAGGAAAAACATGGACAGATTGTCCTGTTCTGCATGATTCTGCATGCTGGAAAGGACAAAACTGGGCTCAAAGTTGTGTAACTTGAGCAGTTCGTGAGTGAGTGCATTTTGTTCTCTACTGATTTTATGGAGTTGTATTTTATCACAGTACACTCCACTCTCAGCCAGACCGAATGCGACTTATGTAAGCATAATGTAAATATTGTTTTAATTTCCATACAGTATGTACCTAAATATACTCATCTGACCAATATGGCTTGAATGAATCCCTTTTGCTCCCACAACCTGGTGTCATGTCTCCAGATGTCTACAACCTCAAACTTTACATTAACTGAACGTTAACGTTAATAGCAGCAGTGCAAAAATTACTTTTAACGTGGGGATGATGACGAAACATTTATCAGTCAAATCAATTTTCAAAACCAGGTGCTGTCTTGCTGCTGCTGCCACTTCGGTGCTTTCAGTCCAAGTCCTTGTGCAAAGCAGTTGCTGTGATAAACAATTTCCAGGTTGCCGAGCTCATGGAGAATCATATTGTTACACTCCTGCACTTATTTATTTATTTATTGTATAAATTAACCAATAAAAAGACAGAAATTAAATGATGCAAACTTAAGGAAACATCTACTGCAAATCTTGGGTTAGATTGATATTTTACCAAGCTCATCTTTAGGGTAGATCTTATTTATTTTTTTGTATTTCATCTCTAATTGTATATGTAATTTTTCCACATCCAAAATTTATTCTATTGTTGTTTTAATTTTGGTGGATTTAGTTTAGTTTAGTTTCCATGTCCTGGTCACCTCGTCACCACACTCAAGATGATTGCAGTTCATTGCAATGTCCTGATGCATGTTGGAGCAAATCAACATATTTCTGTAATTGATGACATTGATTACGTTGATAAATTGCACTGGCCCTAACAGTCGGTATCTCAAAACCTTGGCAACTCACACCAAAACGATTTAGATGGATAAATACCACAACAGGTAAGAAGAAAAATATGTTTGTTTGATTTTGAAGTGAATTGTCCCTTTAAAATAGTGAATAATAACATCAAAGTTTCAGAGACTAGTATTACAAATGAAACAAGAAAAAGTGGAAAATCTTCACATTTGACAAGCTGCCTTTTGTTTTAACACAACCAGTTATGTCTCACAGCAGCTGCCTTTTTGTATGCATTGGAATTGTTGGTATGATAATTGCTTTTACAACCATAACAGGTTGTTTTCTTCACATGATACTCTATCGGCATGACCTCCCACACTGAAGCTTGATAACCTCACATTTAACAACCAGTGATAAGTCTGATAACATTGAATCACTTTC
>JAJHUR010105540.1:0-52259 GCA_027495735.1 Lutjanus campechanus
TTGCGAGAGCTGACCTTCCACCACTGACCCAGCCCCATTTTGTACAGACTATTCCTCACAGCAATTATAGATGTGGCAACTGCCCACAATTTAACTTTATTGTACACTCAAAACTATTACCTCCAGCCACCCACAAACAGGAAAACCTTTCAACATCAAGAATGTGTCACAACATGTAACTACAACAATATGATCTCTATGCTCAAACGCATCGGAAAAAGTACCAAACAACTTAAAACAAGAATGTCTGAGCACAAAGGCAACATTTGATACCATGACGCTAGAAACTCAGTTGCAGTTCATTTCACACAAGCAACGTGGAATGTACAGTGCATGTACAGTAAGAATACTGTCGTATTGAGGGCACTTACATTCAGCACTTGACATGGTAGGTGATTGACCTGTTGTTTTAGATACTAGGTCTGTAGTTGTAACATCTGGACCTGCAGTATCACTGGTAGGAGTAGCAGTAGTAGTAATTGTAACAACAGGAGGTGGTGGTAGACCAGGACAGGTGTAGCTGCTGTCAGCATCCAGCCCAGTGGAGATGAACTGGACAAAGCCTGGCTTATCAGAAATGATGTGAGAGTTGATCCAGGACTGGTAACGGGACACTCTGGAGTAGACTCCTGGCAGATTGGGCCGAGCACAGCCAAAACCAAAACTGACAACTCCAGACTGGATCCAGATGTTGCCCTGTTTGTTGACCATTGGACCTCCTGAGTCACCCTAAGGAGACAAAGAGGAGATGTCTGAGGATTTCACAACATCCTAAACACATTTACCAACAAGTGACAAATTAAATGAAGCAGCCTACCTGACATGAGTCTTTTCCTCCTGCCAGAACACCAGCACAGATCATGTTGTCTGTGACTGTACCGACTCCATTCAGACAGTTACACTGTCTGTTTCCCAAAACTGGAACCTCCACTTCTTGTAGAGTTTGAGGGAACGGCAGTGACACTGAGGGAGCAACAAGAATAGACACAATTCACACATCCACCTGCTGGTTATAAGAGACCTGGATGCTGCACTCAGACAAAACAACAAGCAGACTCACCTCCCTCCTGGACTGCACCCCAGCCAGTGACCCAGCTGTCAGTACCGTTGTTGAACACACTGTCACTGGCTGCCAGACACACAGGTCTGATGTAGTCTGTGAATTCCACTGGTGAGGAGAGTCTGAGCAGAGCAATGTCATTGTTGTTGGTGTCACTGTCATAGTTTGGATGCAGAATGATTCTGGAAACAGTTCTGGACACTTGGTTTGGGTTTGTGCCCTGCAGGTTCTCACGGCCGAGAGAAATCTGCCATCCAGACGTACTGGTACTGAAGGAAAAATGACAGTGTGTTGGTTCTAGGACAAAAGTGCAGTAAAAGTCAGACTGTAGACTGAAACACTGAAAATGTTATCCTTATGATATCATGGTTACCCACCTGAAGAAGCAGTGAGCAGCAGACATCACCCACTCTCTGTTGATGAGGGAACCACCACAAACATGGCCACCAAATCTCTGCAGACTGACCTGCCAGGGCCAACTTCCAGCTGGAGCGTCTTCACCTCCAACTATCCTGGTGTTCAGGGGAGTGATGCCACACACTGCAAACAAATGTGATGCATTAAGTGGATGCTAAATTAACTCTTATGATCTATGCACAAAAAATATGTGTCCTGGAGATGAACTGATAAACATTAAGTGATTTTCAAATCTAAAATGTAAACTAAATATCTTCAAAGTTAAAGCTTGCATGTAACATTTTTAATTTTAGTGACTCATTGATGCAGTATTACAGAGGACATCTTGCCAGCAATGCAGATATCTGCCATTCACCCCTGTCACAAAGACTGCACCATCTACAAATGGGAGTTTTTCTCCACAATGTAATTTTTTATTTTACCACTGGATGGTGCTAAAGAGTTCAATATTCTTATTTTAGAGAGAGTGGCTCTCTGAATTTAATTATCAGTGTAGGATGGAAAAAGAACACCAGGATCAAACTGATGAAAGGATATGAAAATATAAAAATTCAAGTTTTGAAAATCTGGTTAATTTATCTTATTTCTATTGTTATCATATGAGGTGCTGTATTTTGCAGTTACTCCATATACACTTCACATTTAATACTCTACTTTTTTATTCTTAATTTAATTTGGCAAACACTGGCACAGTCATTTTGTTTATTAATTATTATTACAGTTCCATGTTATCATATTTATGAGTTGTATGAATAACATAAATTTACATCCTCAAAATTCTGTGGTAGTCAGTTTACTTACATTCAGCACTTGAAACTGTGGATGGTAAATCTGTAGTTGTAACATCTGGACCTGAAGTTCCAGTAACAGTACCAGTTGTAGTAGTTGCAGTAGTAACAACAGGAGGTGGTGGTAGACCAGGACAGGTGTAGCTGCTGTCAGCATCCAACCCAGTGGAGGTGAACTGGACAAAGCCTGGTTTATCAGAGCTGATGTGAGAGTTGATCCAGGACTGATAACGGGACACTCTGGAGTAGACTCCTGGCAGATTGGGCCGAGCACAGCCAAAACCAAAGCTGACAACTCCAGACTGGATCCAGATTGAGCCCTGCTGGCTCACCATGGGGCCTCCTGAGTCACCCTGAGGAGACAAAGAGGAGACGTCTGAGAATCAAAATCAACTTTATTGGCCAGGTATGTTGACATTACAATGACTTGGACTCCTGTTTTCAGGTCTTTATATACATTATATACATTACCAAGATCAAATGTACAGTGTGACAAACAAACTATTATTTACAAGGAAAAGGTATGAAAATAAACACATGCTTAAACAACAACTGGACAAGAATCACACAATGTCTATATACAGATTTAATAAGATGGAAGAGGGAACGCATTTACCAGCCAAATAACAAATTAAATGAAGCAGCTTACCTGACATGAGTCTTTTCCTCCTGCCAGAACACCAGCACAGATCATGTTGTCTGTGACTGTACCGACTCCATTCAGACAGTTACACTGTCTGTTTCCCAGAACTGGAACCTCCACCTCTTGTAGAGTTTGAGGGGAGGGGAGCGGCACTGAAACACAAGACCATTAAATGATATTTTAAACATGCAACATATGCTCTTTCAATGTTTTGTGGAACAAGAAAACAAAATATCTGCATTCAAACTCCCCCAAAACTAGAATATCCAACAACCAAGACTGTCAAGGGTGACTCTTACACTGTGATAGACACCTAAGACCCTTTTTACATAACAAATATGGTGGATGACTTCATATAGTCTTGAATTTTAGGTTTTCAGAAAGTTACTTTATTTTAACAGACCTATGAGTAAAATCCTCACCTCCTTCCTGGACTGCACCCCAGCCAGTGACCCAGCTGTCAGTACCGTTGTTGAACACACTGTCACTGGCTGCCAGACACACAGGTCTGATGTAGTCTGTGAATTCCACTGGTGAGGAGAGTCTGAGCAGAGCAATGTCATTGTCGCTGGTGCTGCTGTCATAGTTTGGATGCAGAATTATTCTGGAAACAGTTCTGGACACTTCGTTTGGGTTTCTGCCCTCCTGATTCTGCCGACCCAAGAAAATTTTCCACCTAAATGTGCTCACACTGTTTCAAGAAAAAGTTAAAGAAAAAGAAATTAATGTGCACAAATAAACCAAGATTAGACAAAAAAAACAGCCCTTCTGTAACGCATTTCTTATGAACATTGTTTTTTTTTATTTATGAGGAAGTAATAATAATAAACAAGTATAAAATGAGATAACACTATGACAGTATTGCTTTTTCATTTACCATCACTGAAAAAACAATTTGAAAAATGTCCTTAAAGTCATAATCAACATCTTTTCTCTTTGACTGGGTTGCACCAACAAAGGTTAATTTAATATAGGTTCAAATTAAATCTGGTCAGAGTTAAGCTAAATGAGGTTCAAAATAAGTAAATCAAGATTTAAAATCAAGCCTCCTAAAAAGTTAACAAAATATTACATTGTTTTGGTAACCAGTTAAAATGTCAACAATGTGTAACATTGTTTCCTGGCTATCTAAAAAGCTAGTTAGCCTGCACATGACAGCTTGGCAAACTTGTTTGCTGAATTAATGGAGCAATATGGCCAAATAACTGAAGATTAAAATTGGACAACAGCACAGTAAGAAAATTGAGGCAGTCTAGCAGCAACTGGAAGACTGTTTTAAGGGATCAACTGGAATTAAAAGTAAGAAGAGATGCATCATAAAACTCACTTGGGTTGACTCTGTCCCCAGCTTTTGAGGAACTTGATTATTTTGCTCAACCCATCTCAAAATGGCAGCCTTCTTCAATTTTAAACCTCCTACTTTTAAAGTTAATGCTGGATCACAGTTGGAGTTTAAAGTTATGGTGCAACAGTATTAAATTTAGGTTTAGAGTAAAAATTAAACCTAGGATTAAAGGTTTGAATGAATCTTTCTTTAAGATAGTTTTAAAGTTTGGTGCAACAAAATTTACAGTTAAGCCATGATTTAATCTGGTTTAAAAATTAATCCTTGTTGATTCAGCCCAGCCTCATCATAACACCTTCATACTCATTATTAGAGAATCACCAACCTTGTGAAGCAGTGAGCAGCAGACATCACCCACTCTCTGTTGATGAGGGAACCACCACAAACATGGCCGCCAAACCTCTGCAGACTAACTTGCCAGGGCCAACTTCCAGCTGGAGCGTCTTCACCTCCAACTATCCTGTTGGTGATGGTGGTTGTTCCACAAACTGGAGAGAAGATTAAGAAAAGGCGCACACTCTAACTACTGAAGCAAGACATGAAAATTTAGGTTTTAATCACAATACACTTATAAATACATACCTTCTGCACTTGGAGCAACTACAGCTGGTGTTTTGGTAACCAGATTTGTCATTGTAACATCTGGTCCTGCAGGACCAGTAACAGCAGTAACAGGAGGTGGTGGCAGGCCAGGACAGGTGTAGCTGCTGTCAGCATCCAGCCCAGTGGAGGTGAACTGGACAAAGCCTGGCTTATCAGAAGTGATGTGAGAGTTGATCCAGGACTGGTAACGGGACACTCTGGAGTAGACTCCTGGCAGATTGGGCCGAGCACAGCCAAAACCAAAACTGACAACTCCAGACTGGATCCAGATGTTGCCCTGTTTGTTGACCATTGGACCTCCTGAGTCACCCTGAGGAGACAAAGAGGAGATGTCTGAGGATTTCACAACATCCTAAAAAGGTTTACCAACAAGTGACAAATTAAATGAAGCAGCCTACCTGACATGAGTCTTTTCCTCCTGCCAGAACACCAGCACAGATCATGTTGTCTGTGACTGTACCGACTCCATTCAGACAGTTACACTGTCTGTTTCCCAAAACTGGAACCTCCACTTCTTGTAGAGCTTGAGGAGAGGGGAGTGACACTGCAGAATATGGTAAAAGAAAATATCAAGTATTTGTTGTTTACTTGAATGCAAAAGGCTGAAGAACTCTTTCATAGATCAGTTGACTCTGTTGCTAAACCAAAATCAGCGTATTGTATCATACCATGATCTTGTATTTTCTGCTTTCTTCCCACTTTTCATCATATAATAATGATGGCATACACGTTTAACTGCAAACAGTTCTGTAAGTTTACATTAAAACACAGTGCTGGATTGGCAGCTCTGTCATGAAACAGATATCCTGAGTCTGTAGAACTACAGTAGATCATAATCCTCACCTCCCTCCTGGACTGCACCCCAGCCAGTGACCCAGCTGTCAGTACCATTGTTGAACACACTGTCACTGGCTGCCAGACACACAGGTCTGATGTAGTCTGTGAATTCCACTGGTGAGGAGAGTCTGAGCAGAGCAATGTCGTTGTCGCTGGTGTCTCTGTCATAGTTTGGATGACGAATAATTTTGGACACCCTTCTGACCTCCTCGTTAGGATTTCTCCCTTCCTGGTTCTGGCGACCCAAGAAAATCCTCCAGCCTCTAGTGCTTAACCTAAGAGAGGATATAAATATATATACTGTGAAATAAACAGCACTTTTGTCAGTAACAGGAGATCCAAATATAAATAGAAAAACTGTGTAGTTGCCTACCTGGAGAAGCAGTGAGCAGCAGACATCACCCACTCTCTGTTGATGAGGGAACCACCACAAACATGGCCGCCAAACCTGTGCAGACTAACCTGCCAGGGCCAACTTCCTGGTTCTGCATCCTCTCCTCCAACTATCCTGTTATTGAGTGGAGTGGTGCCACACACTGCAAACAAATGTACATCACTAAATTGAGCTTAAAATAACCATTCATCCATCCAGCAGCAGATATAAACAAACAATTAAAACTTGCAGCCACCTCAGCTCTGATTGGTTGAGACACTATTGATTACAGCTTGTATCAGTATTCTTTGGTTTATATTTCATCACGCTGTCCTCAACTTAGGTATTCAAAGCAAACAAAAAAAATGTGCTCACTTAGCTGGACACAAAAATGCTTTCTGAGCATTTCCTGCATTTTTTACAAACTTATTATTTTCTTTCACATACTATTTAGTAAAAATGAGGCCATGGGAACATTCATTTTTAGAGTGCAGGGGCAGTATATCAGCAGCATATTTTAAGTTCTTTGAGTGAAATGAAGATCTGACTTTTCCAACTCAGAAAATGTAAATGTAAATTTATTTGAATTGCCATTTACAGTGTATCTTTTCTCTGCGTATTATGTAAAAGGAGGAATTTTCAGGCGAATAATGCTCTGACCCTTGTCTTGTTAGACAGACATTAGATCATTTAAGCTGTAACTTCTGTCTCTCACTGTAAGTTGTATTCAATATAAGACTATAATGTAAGTTAGAAGTATAAATGATGTAAACAGTTATTATTCGGTCTTAAACAACATATCTGAAGTTATATTTAGCCATTCAATCATATAAATGCCATGTTTAAAGGCAGCAAGTGATGAATTAACTTATTCTCTACTCACCTTCTGCACTTGTAGTTGGTGTTTCAGGTGTTGTAGATGAGCATCCACATGCTGGAGCCTGTGTGCTGGAGGGAGGTGGGGGTAGACCAGGACAGGTGTAGCTGCTGTCAGCATCCAGCCCAGTGGAGATGAACCGGACAAAGCCTGGCTTATCAGAAATGATGTGAGAGTTGATCCAGGACTGGTAACGGGACACTCTGGAGTAGACTCCTGGCAGATTGGGCCGAGCACAGCCAAAACCAAAACTAACAACTCCAGACTGGATCCAGATGTTGCCCTGTTTGCTGACCATTGGACCTCCTGAGTCACCCTAAGGAGACAAAGAGGAGATGTCTGAGGATTTCACAACATCCTAAACACGTTTACCAACAAGTAATATATTAAATGAAGCAGCCTACCTGACATGAGTCTTTTCCTCCTGCCAGAACACCAGCACAGATCATGTTGTCTGTGACTGTACCGACTCCATTCAGACAGTTACACTGTCTGTTTCCCAAAACTGGAACCTCCACTTCTTGTAGAGTTTGAGGGAATGGCAATGACACTGAGGGAGCAACAAGAACAGACACAATTTACACATCCACCTGCTGGTGGTTCTTGTAGAGTTTGAGGGGAGGGGAGCGGCACTGAAACACAAGACCATAAAATGATATTATATGTTCTTTCAATGTTTTGTGGAAGCAAGAAAACTCAATGCGTATTTTTAACGTGACACACTCCAAGACTGTAAAGTTCATGGCTGAATTGACCCTTCCTAAGTCCCGCCCCCTTTTTGTCTGCGTTCCAATAACAGTTGACCAAACACACACATCATAAGTTATGTTTGCTTGAGTTTGCAAAAAGCAAGCTAACTAGTGAGTTAATGTTAGAAAAATCGTAGCAAACTAGCTCGGTAATGATTGATGGAGATTAGCAGTTTGCCATAACATTAGGTAACATAGGATGTAAATATGTCATTTTTACAGGTCCCCCGGCAAAATATTTTAACCATCTTCAAAATATGTTTTTCTTTTCAAGTGGACAACCCTACCACATGGCATATTTAAGTAAAACAAACAGGAAAGGAGAACGTTGACCCTAGAACTAAGCTTACTAAACTGCCACTGGAGCACAGAGCAAAAAGAGGCGGGATTTATGAAGGGTCAATCAATTTTCCATGGGACATTTTTTTTTCACAATGAACAAGAATGTTATGTATCACTTCATATGGTCTTCATATTTCTAATTTTCAGAAGTTGTTATTTTAATAAAACTGCAGCATACATGTTTACATCCTCACCTCCCTCCTGGACTGCACCCCAGCCAGTGACCCAGCTGTCAGTACCGTTGTTGAACACACTGTCACTGGCTGCCAGACACACAGGTCTGATGTAGTCTGTGAATTCCACTGGTGAGGAGAGTCTGAGCAGAGCAATGTCATTGTCGTTGGTGTCACTGTCATAAGCTGGATGTAAAATGAGCTCAGCAACACTCCTGGACACTTCGTTTGGGTTACTGCCCTGCTGGTTCTGTCGACCCAACACGATGGTCCATCCTGCTGGGTTTGAGCTGAAAGTAAAGTGTAATATGAGATGTAAATAGTTTGTTTATCCCAGATAAAAAAAAGTTGCATACTTAATCTAATGTAATTTAAGAAAACATAAATTATTAGAAGTAAACTTGAAATTTTTTTTTTTGCTTAATTTAAAGTATATTTAAATTAATGTACATTAAAGTGCTCTTCAAAATTTATGTCATTACGTTCAACTACAATGTACTAAAAATATATACTAATTCTGCAATACTTATAAAAAGTGTCCTTTATTAAGTGCATTATAAAATGTACATTAGTGTACTTTTACAAAGTATACTTAATACAAATATACAAAAATACAAATGCCTGGAGTGGCTCGTTAGTTAGTCTACTTTTGAAAAGTATAATTATTTTCAAGTCCTTTGTAATACACTATTATGCTTTATTAAAGTGCACTTTAAATTCATTTCACTAGAAGTGTATTTAGGTACTGTATGCTTAGCAAAAGTGCACCTCAATATAAGTTTAGTTAAAGCTATACTTAAATGTACTTTGAAAATTAGCACAAGCAAGGTGAATTTTAATTTCAATATCGAGCATGTACATGTGTACATACACAGCGTCTAAATATACTTAAAGTTGTTCCACTTTAGCACATAAATATACACTAAATACTCTTAAAACTGCCCTTTTCTACCATTTAAGATACACTTAGTGTAAAGTTAATTGTTCCAAAATAGAAACCTTTAAATTAACTGATCATTAATACATTTGTAGTATACTGACGATTAAATTAATTTCAAGTGCGCTTAAATATTCTAAAATCTCTCTTTAAAATATTGAATATTGATGCCAGCCTTCTTAGAGAAATGCTGATGAAACTCCAGTCCTCACTGGATCATTTCTATGCAACATAATTTACAGTTAAGCCATGATTTAATCTGGTTTAAAAATTAATCCTTGTTGATGCAGCCCAGCCTCATCATAACATTTTCATACTCATTATTAGAGAATCACCAACCTTGTGAAGCAGTGAGCAGCAGACATCACCCACTCTTTGTTGATGAGGGAACCACCACAAACGTGGCCACCAAATCTCTGCAAACTGGCCTGCCAGGGCCAACTCCCAGGTGGAGCATCTTCACCTCCAACTATCCTGGTGTTGAGTGGAGCAGTGCCACATACTGGAAAAGAGATAATCAGGGCTTCAGACGCAGAATTATTCAGCAACTTAGACTTCCAGAGTTACACTGGGATAAATTGCTTTATTTTTTAATGGTGTCATAACAATGTTGACACAGTATGAACTCTAGAGATTTAAACAGATAACAAATGTTTTCAACTCACCATCAAGCTGAGCATGTGATTCTGGGAAAGTGACAACACAAATAGTCATATCAGTCATCATATCATCTCATTTCTATCTGAGCAGTGTTTCTATTTCCAAGCAAAGGCCACAAAAAAACAGAGACTGATTTTGTTTCTGTTGTTGCATATAAACAAAAGCACAGCTGGTGTCTGTTTTTATGGAATATGTGTCCCATCTTAATAATATTATATGTTATATGTTTTGGGCACCACTTCCTAATTTGTTTCCATTATGGCTTTATATGTTTAAAATCATGGCTTGATTAGTATGTAATAAAAATAACTTTTGGTTTGCCAGATCATGAAAGAAAAAGTTTGTAAACCAAGAAAAAAAAAATCATAGATTAATCACAGCATTTGATTGACAGTGTACCAATTAATAATTCCACAAGACATAGAATTTCAAAATAATGGTCACATTGATGAATTTAAAATCCTGCAGCCAGTGTGATGGGAGTGCTGGTGTCAGGTGACTTTTTTGTTTTAAAATCAAATACACCTGCTTTTAAATTAAATAAGATTATCATGAGATTGAAACTGTACAAATTTTGATATTGCATGTAATAGAAAGAGACATTATAAAGACTTATTGTAAGGGCTTTCAAAATTCAGTTTCAGTCCACTTAAATTCAGAACATAGAGATAAAATAATAAGATAATTATTGTATATTTTTAAAATCTTCTTTTTAAAATTAAATTACAACTATTGATGCTAAATAAGAAAGAAAACTTTTTCTAAAGCTGACATTTTCATCTATGAGAGGAAAAGTTCTAAAATTCTATTTATTACTACATTGTTTCATATTTATCTGGTATTTATAATGATCTCAAATCCATCGCATATATGAGCACCAAAATAATACAAATCTCCGCCACAAAAATATTTATTCTACTCAGGTACTTTGAGTTTCACAGTTCCGTAGGCAGATCAATATACACCATTTTAACAAGCCTTGTTTAAACTATTGCATCAATTGCTTAGAATATTGGGAAAATCATCTTAAGTTTATTATAGCTCTATATTTAACTGTTTTTCAAACATCTGCAGCAAATCAAGTGTGACTCACCTGCACATAAAAGGCTCGCCAGAGTCAATATGCAGATCCACTTCCTGAAAGCCATTGTGTGACTGCACAGCTCTGGTCTGTCGCTCTTTATATACCTGCTGTGACCCGTCACCTGGCTCAAGGTGTGCCTCCCCCAGGAGGCGCCCCACACAATGTCCAATAAGTTGAACAGCTTCCTAAATCCATTAATTCTTTTTTTTTTTTTTTTTTTGAGAAAAAAATTCAAGTAATCCAGTGATTTATTCATTTATTAAAGCTTATAGGCCAGTGTACTATAGGTCCTTTAACTGTAAGAACTAAAGGGGTGGTGAGGATTGTTGGCTAAACAAAGTGTAAAATAGATATCAGGTTTTTTTTTTTCATTTCCCCTTTCTTTTATGTGATATCTGTGAGTGACTATGATAATGACTATGATCATGAGTTTGTGGTTTTAATAATAAAGGACAGTCCCTTTCACATCCTTTCACAGCTCAGTAGACCTTGATTGTTGCACAAATATTAAAGCTGTCCTTCTGTGTCTCCGTCAAAGGCGTGGACAAACCAGTCCTCACATTTAGACTTTTGCAAACCCAGCGTGAGAGAGTACAAATACCCCTGGGTTGAGAAACAGCCAGCAGTGGAACATTTTTTTGAAGATGTGACTGAAGAGAAGTGTCTGCTGCCTTTGTTTGTAGAACAATTTGTATTTCAGCACCACTGACTTACTATTTATAGGTAAAATAGTATTTCAGAGACAAAACACCTCCTGGTTACATCACTGCTGTCACTTGCAGACAGCATGCTGATAATATTACTGATAAAGTTACTCTTGACACTGATTTATCACTCATCTAAAATTACATATATTACTGTTACATAGCATATGTGATAGCATATGTCAGCTGACTGAATTATTAGTAATGGATGTTTTCATTGTGGTGGCTGAGTAAATCAAAACAAGTTTATACTCAACTCACAGCATAAACCACTGCCATCAGTCATCAAAATTAAAAATAACAATTATCAAACAGAGGTTATCGGGGTTTGCTGCACAGGAAGTGAGAATAAGTGCGTCACTCACACAAGTACTTTGTCATTATGTCCACCAGCACCTTTGTGCTACAACTCATCACTGATAACTTGTACTTGTCTTTCAGTGAAGTTACCGAACACAACAAATGAAGGAAAACAAAGCGAAGGAATTTAAACAGAACCGTGAAAAGGTCTCACTGACATGCTATTGATGTGGTTTACGTAACAAAAAACAATACTACACAGGTACCTAAACATTCACGTTATGGCTGCAACCTTTAAACCTCATCCATCATTTTCTGTGTATTCTTGAAGAGCAAATATGCATTTTGACAGTGAGGAGAAAGACCTTTTCAAATGCAGTTATGTAACGTCTCAAAACAACACAGCATTCTGCGTGAGTGGTTATGTTTCTACACCTTTTTTCTCAGTGAAACCAGGATTAACAAGTAGCTGTAATAATGACTTAATTTATCATTTACACTGTAAAATAAACCATTTGTATTAACTTTTAAAGTGTCTGGGCTGCCTGATAAATTTAAGTTGACTGAATTTTAAAAGACAATTTGAGGCAATTTTGTAATGATTCTACACAAATAAACTTTTCCAGCAAAATGAACTTGATATTAATTCAGCTGTACTTGAGAAAACATGTTCAATTGAACTCTGTACATTACATGCACTGAATTTATTTTAAATCAAGACTAAAAGTCAAACGAGTGTTCTGAAAATAAATGTTAAGTTTAATTAACTTCAATAAATAAAACTTGGATATTTACATTAAGTTGTTCAGAAAAGATGAGTGAATTCCATTAAATTCCTTTTTTACAGTGTAGTTAAAAAAGACACAAAAGAATTCAAATACCTGAAAGCTGATAAAAGTTGAGATATATCTTTTATAACCATGATTTCGTGTAAGTACTTTGTTGTCACAAATGCTGTCCAACTGGTGGCCAGCCAGTGTTAGACAATGAGTAAGAAAAAGTCACCCAACCAAAGTTCGAATGGTTTCCCACTTCCTGGAACAACTGGATGGTCAAACATTCAACTGTAATTATAGTTAGTTAAAGATTATTTTAATTACTGAGGAGGGATTATTTGGAAACACTGTCTATGACACCCATGTCTATGATGCTTTATAGACTTAAACTGTACTCATAACAAGATATTATTAGCTATAAGCGCTCATAAATGCTCATAATGCTTTATAATAATAATCATGACACACTAAGCATTTGATAATGACTTATAAGATCAAGTATCATAATACTTAATAATTGCTGGTGACTCACTGATATTTTTTGGAGGGCAAGGCATTATAATTCTTGCCGTTGTAATACATTAGAACCATTTTATAATGCATTATAGCCACTAATGAATTATCATGTGATTATAGTTCTTTATAATATGATTATATTATATTACAACTGTTTTTTGGGGAAGCATTGCATTGTGAAATGTAAATGTCCATCATAAAGTTGCATTATACATGCATTATAGACATAAATGTCATAGAAAATGTCACCGATTATTATTTCAGTGTTGTTGAGACATTCAAAGCGTGATGTTTTCTTGTCCAAAACAGGAAACTGATGCACTGCCCTGAAAATCAAGTTTGTGTGCTTGTATGAACATATCCTTATTACTACTGAACTGTGGTGAAAAGCATCAACACTGCAGAACCGATTCTCACTCACCTGAAGACGTGAAGTGAAGATTTTTGATAAATGTGACATTTACTGCATGTTACTCACAAATATTACCGTTGTTGTCACAAAAACAGCTATCTGGAAACTCTTGTTACAGCTGATTAAGTTAAAGGAGATTTGCACATCTATACATCAAAGTTCAGAATATTTTTCTTGTTACTTTAATTCGGGTCCTGGAAAAGGAAACCTTATGTTCACAGTCTGAGGTAGAAGCAAAGCATGCTAAAATCAAAATGATTTGGTCATCATATGAAAAGAAGAGAAGCAGCCTTGCCGTGGTGACCTGAGGGATCAAACATGACAACTGACTGACTCACTGATTATTACAAATCAACTGGATTTTGTGGAAAACTACCTTATGAGGAAGTAAACTGTGTGAATGGGGACATGAGCAAAATGACTAAGAATAAGAAAAGAAGCTAAAATTAGACAAGGTCAGTCTGGTTGTGTTGCAACAAAGTCTTTGTTTGAGAAACTTCTTTCCAACTGCCATCTGTCCACACTGCATGTCAGCCGGTGACAAGGAACACTGACAAAGGCTGCTGACAAAACCTCTTTTAGGGTTAAAAAAGTTACTTCATGAAAGTATCAAAAATGTTTGTTATGTCAGTGTGCTAACAGATCTAGACATCACCACCAACTGTGCCGCCTACTTCTTGCATAATATTTTAAAAGTGCCTTAAGGTGCTTTATTTAACCATCTGCTTTCTAAGTTTATCTGCAGTGTTCATCTGCAATGCCATAAACTGAAGGAGAATATTTTATAAGTAAAGAGTCACATTTACCAGGTCAAAAATATTTGTTTTCTGTGTGTTGTTTTGCTCTTATCTTTGCTTTTTTATGTAACAAGCTGGTGTATGGGCTTAATATTTGTACCCTGTTGGACTCTGTACTCAGTTCTCATCATAAGATTTTGTACCATGAAGAATTGGACAGTGGGATTAATTATTATCATTGATGGGCTGACATCCAAAACTTCTGATGGACAGAATGACTAAAACTTTTCACTTTTCACAAAGTTCAGTGGATTGAAAGGTAATAGATTTATAGATGGTAGTAATTATATAAATTAAACTAAATAGAGCAAGAATGAATGGATTCCACAAATAAAAACTTTTAAATAACACTTTTGATTTTGATGTCAACCATAAAACTGGAGGCCTTTGACTCTTCCTGACGTTTAACACTCTCAGGGAGTAGACCTGCTACAGGCCTTTTTCTTTATACTTCGCATGCAGCTCCAGCTTTCCATGTCACGTTTGGAGGAATAAATGGGGAGAAAATTAATAATATCAACTCAAACACTCTAAGCTAACACCAAATCTAATGTGATTCTATAAGGGTCAAACATGGAAAGTTCAATTGATATAAATAAAATCCACCAACCTACATCAGTTTTGATTATATGAAGACTTAATATTCAAATCAACTAAAACCAGGCCCAGCCAAAATCATTTATCAATATCTATTCTCAGTCAACCAAGATGCACCACAGTGAGCCAGAGGAAGTCATTCCTGCCTGTGGTCATCATAGTTTCCAGCTCCTCCCTCAGTGTGTCAGACATCCTGAATCAACATGCTGGTCCCACTTTTTATATTTTCAACTGTGCACAAATTACTGACATTACAAACATTTTGTGCAATAACTCAATTGTGTAATAGTCTGTGTAATTGCACAGAATTCCTTATTTATTACTATTTCCTCTTCTATTTTTTCTTGCACTTTTTATATATTACTGTTATAGAATAATGCACATATTTTTTTTTATACTTATTTGTTATATATTTTGTTTGTATTATTATATTATTTGTATATATTATATTGTAGTAGAATGCACATTTTTTACATGCTTTTTATTTCTATTGTCTCATAATGTCTCTATGCTTGTATATGTTTCTTTCTTGAATGGGAGTATCTGTAACGTGACCAATTTCCCTCTCTGGATCAATAAGGCATTTCTGATTCTGATATCAAGCAGAGCTGCAGTGGCAGCAGTTTCAAACTGTCCCTGTCCAAACTACACCACCTATATGGGGCGGCAGTGGCTCAGCAGGCGGAGTGAGACATCCATTAATCACAGTGTTGATGGTTTGACCCACATGTCGAAACGTCCTCGGGCAACAGAACCAACTGCTCCTGACAGCCAGGCCAGGACCTAGGATGGTGGCTCGCCATCAGTTTGTGAAAGCCCTGGATAAAAAAGCTCCATATCAATACAACCATTAGGCAAAAACAGGTACAGCAGCAAAAATTTAGACATGCATGTGTCAGTAAAGTGGCATCGCTCCAAATTGCTGCATTTAGTTTGAGTTTAGCTGCTGTTTTTCTGTTTGAAATTCTTTTTCTTTTTTTACATTTTAAACCTGCTAAGTATAAGAGTTTGTTAACTTGAGCAATTTGAGCAAACACTGCTTTGAGTGTCATTGTGTGTCCATCCTCTGTGCTGCAGGACTGTGCTCACTCTGCACTGCTAGAAGGTTTAAGACACAGTACCTGCAGAAGTCTGTAGATGGCACAAGTTGGCATGTGTCTGACTGGTTTGACAATGAAGGAGTAGCTCACTAAATCTGAATGAGTGAGCTTGTGATTTTCATCTTTAAGTAAGAGTACATTATAAGGCCTAACTATTCCTTCAGATTTAGGTATACTGGGTTAAAAGGTATTTTCTTTTTTCATTGCTTTTTTCAGTTAACATACATAATAGACCTTTTGCACTGCAGACATTTTGACATGAAAGAGTCGGGTAAACACAGGTGCTGCCATTGTGCATGTTGGCTCACTCAAAAGGCTCTGCTACACTAAATGGAGCGGGAACTTAATTAACTTCATTTCTATCATCTGTGTTTACTATTTTATATCAACATGGCTGCTGTGAAAAAAGTCTATTCAGATACTGCAGATTCTGTGTGCTCTTGAAATATGACACTAAATTTGACTTTTGTTCATCCTCACCATGCAATACATAATAACTCTGGACAGTTAGCTCCATCTACTGGTTAGACTGAGTAATTGCATGGTTCTGCATCACTTCATCACCTACTTATTCACTGTGTAGACTATTGAATATCCACTTTTAGGGTTTTTGTTGACTCAACAAGCTGGGTCTAAATCACATGAGACAAGTGGTAGTATTCAAAAGTGTGTAATCAGCATCACAAATGCACATTGATTTACAAAAAAATTCTGCTGCTTTATAAAGTTTCTGTAATCACTGTAAAAATCACTTATAGATCTTCTGAGATGCATCTCCAGTCCTGTTTCTCTGGAAAGTCTTAACAGGTGTAAACAACAATTTAAGAAATACTGTGGCAGAGAATTTTCTTTCCAGATCCAGTGCAGCTTCAGCTCAGCAAAAAAGGAGAAGGTGTTGAATTTCACACTTTCTATCCAGTCTTTTCCTTCATTTCTTCGATGGACTTCCTTCGTTTCAGGTTGGTGAAGAGCAGCGCAAAGTTGACAATGTATGTTGATACGCAGACCATGCAGAAATCCCCCAGAACAAAGGCAAGAATACACGCAAGGTAGATTGAGCCAGCCACAGACACCCAGGAGGAGAAGACCAAAAACAGAGCAGCTTTTCTGGACAGAGACAGTCCTGCAATGAAGACAAAATGTCAGGAGTTCAGTCCATCAATAAAACATAACACATAAGCAATATTTGGGAAACATGATGTCATATCTCATTTATACTATAGCCAGGATTTTAGAAATATTAATGAGTAATGAGTCCTAACTTAACTAAAATTCAACACAAAGTCACAAATATGAGCAAAATCACTCTTCTTCAGTCCAGTCTCTTATTGAAATAATTTTCATTATCCATCAAACTGTGCAGAGTTTTTCAGGTTTTTATGATCCTACAAAAGTTCTGACTCATCACTCAGGTCCATCCAAACAATAAGCCATAATAAAGAACTGTGTCAGTGGCAGAAGCTGGCTGCAGGTGAAAGAAGTTTAAACTAAAAAATAAATAAATAAATAAATAAATACTAACATGTGCCACATATTCAAGAAAGTTGTATAAATTGTTGAACGGCCTAGAATGTCTATGAATTAAATGTATATACTACATAGGCCTAATATGCCCTTTAAATTAATTACAGATAAATGAACTGAATTCAGCCGAAATGCGGGCCCAGACACATTTTTCTAACATGCTGGACTGTAAACAGTTTCTATTTTGACTAGAAACACTGTAATCTGTAATTTGGAGCAGACAATCATATACTAACCAAGGCCCATCTGCAGAGTGTAAAATATGATGCCAAGCACGCTGTTGGGCTGGTTCAGAGGGCTATCTTTGGCCACAAAGAACTGGAGCAAACCAAAACCACGTCCCCATCTGCCAAAAAAGAAAAGAGAGACAGTCAGAACAACACATTATTAAAAAGAAAATGTAGACAGCCTAAATAATGGGTTATAATTTCTATAAAAAGATCAAACATGCAGATTATTTAATGGAAAACAGTTTGACAGTGATGTCAAAAGAGGAATATCCATTTTGTATTTTCATGCATTTTGCATTTCTCATGTGAAGTATCTGCAGAGCATCTTAACACGTGGCAGTAAAGGGGGTCGACAAGCCAGGAAACGTTCAGATTTTACAAGCAAAAAGTAAGAACCTGAAATGCTACCACATGGTCACTAAAGTAATCCTAAAAGTCGAGGTCTTGTAACCCGGCACAGCAAAGAAATCAGGTATGAGCTCATTAAATAAAACGAGGACTAAAAAGACATACCTGGAGGTAAAGACTTTGGAGCAGCTCACAGACTCCCCCAGGTCACACATCGCTCTATAATCTGGGTTTCTCTCTCTGGACAGCTCGACGTGAAGCGCGTAAACAGACAAAAACAAACCGAAAACGCTCAAAAATATGCGCGCTTTTCTCTCCCATGTCGGCAATGCCATGTTTTATTTCTGCACACGTTTCTCCGACACTTTCAGGTGAATTTAAATTACTCAAACGGGCTAAAAGATGAGGAGAAATGCCTCAATCAGTTTCCTTTAAAAAAATCACCACACTGTCTTCCAGGTGACGTGTTAAAAGCCAGATTCTCTCTTCTGATTGGTCTAGTGGATTTTGGTCGCTGCCTCTGATTGGACGGCTGGTCCTGGTGTTGGAGCAGCCAGAGGGGACAGTGTTTACAGTGTAATCACTGTGGACTTCAGTCTGTTTGGACTGCAGGGGAAATGTTCAAAACTGCCCTCACTGTGCATGCCATACATACCACTGCAGCTTATTACACTGCAGCAATATGTGATCTGCACATAATTATTGTACAATCTGCTGTTTGTACCTATTATGCCAAAAGTATCAATACAAGTGGAAGAAGTAATGAAAAACATTATTTATATAGCACTTTTAAAAAACAATGTTACAGAGAGCTTTCGCCTGCAGACATGGCCGATAAAATGACAATAAAACCAGTGCTCAGATTTACTCAGTAGTGGAACAAGTATTCAGATCTTTTACTTTAGTAAAAATAGCAATACTACAGTCTAGAAATACTCTGTTGCAAGTAAAATTCCTCCGTTAAGAATGACCAAAGGTAAAACTATTCATTATACTGAATATACAGAATATATAAGGACAACGACCTCAAAAGGTTCATGTTCACTATTTTATTAATCAGTTGATTTAATTTAATTTAGTTGATTTTTCTTTTTCTTTCTTTTTTTTTTCACATATTCTGCACCACTAGAGCACCACTCAATCAATCGCTCTACCACCACTTAGGGTTAGGATTCGCTCTATTGTGGCAGCATACGAGGGCCTTTCCTTTAGGCTCACCAATCAGGTAGAGAAATATCATGCTAAGTGGGCAAAATACATCTCTTTTATTAATGAACCCTGACAACATATATGTACACATGTTGCCTCATATCCCAGAGAATCTTTTAGCCCTTTTGTCGAGAAACACTTAATAACCTTAGTATCTGCCAGATGTCCCGTGTACCATTGTTTGCTTGTACTTGTACTTTTATTTTTATTTTTTAGTCTTAGTGTTGTAACTTTGCTTCTTCTTCGAATTATTATTATTATCATTATTATCATTATTATTATTATTATTATTATTATTATTATTATTATTATTATAGTGATTACCCTTCTACACAAGTATTATTTTGCTACACTACTTGTTATTTAACTCCATCATACATACGAAGAGGTTTATAAGGGCAGGTAATTTTGTCCCGATGTGGCCCCTCCTAACACAATTAAATTCTGGAAAACAGCGTCACCACCACCCAAAAAACAGAGACCCTTCTGTCTACCGTAATATCCCACCTCCCACCACGATTTCAGCTCCTATTGGACGGTGTATCTGACGTCAGTCCGCCTCATTGGTCCGCCACATGACACTCAAATCCAACACGGAACTGTACGAGGAAGCGGCAGACAAAAACAAGAGATATCCGCGCTACTACGGGATTAAAGACACAATTACGAATGTTGTGGTTGGCTCAAAAGGTGATAGTCTGTTCCGTTACTTAGAAACACGTCTCTGTGTCGTCCTCTTTGGTTTTATAGGCCGAGAAAGACATGGTTTAACGGTTTACGTTCCTAGAAAGCCTGAGCACCAGGTAACTAGCCGACGCCCCTGCGTCAAAAAGTGGGTAAGGCTGCGTCTTTATCATGTAATTAGTTTATTTTAACCACAAAAAACTAGCGAGTCCTTAAAGATAGCACCTTATTGATTTGTTCTTTATCAATACATTTAAAAAAAAAGATTCCAGCTGCGATCTAGAGACGCCTTTTGACAGAGAGCTACAGGTTTTGGTTATTTGACTGACAGGCCTAGTGTGAGCGTGAAGTTGCTGGGCAGCGTGCTGGTCACGCCTCGTTTCAGTCCTGTCAGTTTATTTTAATGTTCACAATCAATTTGACAGCAGTTACACACACAAGATACATCTGTTTAATCGATATTGTGACTAAGCTATAGCCAAATCATTTACATAATCGTTTAAAGTCATTCAGTCCATGCTGTACCATAATGACCACTGACCTATTGAGAGGTGGCTCCTGGGGGCCCCGGACTCTGGCGGTTAGGGGAAAAGACATTTCTTTGGATTTAAACCTAAATACCAGTAAACTGGCTTCCAAAGACAAACTTTATTGGATTTCAGCTCTGGTGTTTTGGGTTTTAGAGGGTCACTGATTTTCATTTTTATCTGATTATGTGACTATAGCTGTCAAACCAATGATTGATTAGTTCAGGGACATTCAGGTAAGTGCTGTTGTGGGCAATAGCACAAATTTTGGTTTTGGTCTATGTAATTGTAATTTACCAAACATGAGATATTTCTTTTTACTGTTCTCAGTTAATTACTTAATCATGTATGTTTAAAAGCAATATTTTAATAGTAAATAAATTATGTGAATGAATGATCACATGCTTTGCATGCTTTGTATCGGTGGTATTAATATTGAAGGGATGGATCTGTCCTCCACTGTATTACACGTTTCCCACAAAACACTGACATGATAGTTTGTAAGCATGATAGTACAAATGTAAGTAAGGGTTTCAAGTGTCTTGTTAAAGACCATGACACTTTTATTCAGTGCTGCACTTAATCTTATTTCTGCCCAAAATTTCCTTGAATAATTGATCAATCATGTAATAATAAACTTAATTATTCATAAATCATTTTGTCAATTAAATGTCAGAAAATAGCAAAGCAGAGCCAAAATAGCTCTCTTTACTCCAATGTGACAATAGACTGAATATTTTTGGGCTGTGGACAAAACAAGACAGTTGAAGATGTCATTTTGGGGTTTGATGAACATTTTTTATAATTTTCGGACAGTTTATGGACCAAACAACTAATTGATTAATCGAGAAAATAATCAACACATCAGCAATGAAAGTAACAGTTGCAGCCCTAATACAGTTTTGTCTGATGTAATGCATAATGGTGTCATTCCTTTGCACTTCAGTCTGATTATTCTTTTGTGATTTTTGCATTCATTTGCCACATTGTGATCAATATTCTAAAATATCTTTTAAAATATTGTAAGGATCACAATAATCACATAGTGCCCAGCCCTGTTTGCATTAAAAATACAAATAATGATCACAGTATTGCTTTTGAACAGCAAGTAGTGACAGTGTGTTGATACACCATAGATGCTGATGTAACTCTAGCTGTAGAAAATAAATTGTATTGTATTGTATGTATTGTATTGTGGTTAAAAACCTGAAATATGTTATCAGCTTATTCCTCTCACTTTGCTTTTTTTGATTCTCAACAGAAAAATGTCAACTAAGGAGGGGGGAGAAGGTAAAAATGGTCAACCTGTGGCCATGTCGCCTGACAGGATGGCCACCGACAAAAGCAGAGAAAACCAGAACCAGCGTGGCGTCGAGGCTACAGAGGGCACCACAGACACCAGCACAGCAGCAAAAAACCTGGCTTTGCTTAAAGCGCACTCTCTGGATGTGAAGTTCGATGTCGGAGAGGAGTACGATATTATAGAGACCATCGGCACAGGGGCCTACGGTGTTGTTTCATCTGCCAGGAGACGAGACAATGGTAGGGCTGATTTTATGAAGAAATAACGCATAACTCACTCTGTGCGCACTACAGTGCTCAGTGTTAAATGTGGAAATTCATTATCAGTTAACACTCAAATTCTTGCACACCCTGCCTGTCTTGCTGTCCTGATTTTACATTGGGGTGTATTTACATGTCACAGGCCAGCAGGTGGCGATAAAGAAGATCTCCAATGCCTTTGAAGTGGTGACAAACGCCAAACGCACATTACGAGAGCTGAAGATTCTCAAGCACTTCAAACATGACAACATCATCGCCATCAAAGACATACTGCAGCCAAACCTTCCTCACTCTGCCTTCAAGTCTGTGTATGTACCATTTCATTTTCTTTGTGATTCAGGTGACAAATAACACATGCACAGTTCCTCCTCAGCAAAGAAATGTACGTAGCACTCTGTAAGTTTACTGATAGAGTAAATATCTGGACATGGAGAACTTGGACAGTTTCACAAATGTTGGATGTTTAATTTTAGTCAACCTATTTCCATACCTCAAATTTCCATCAAGTTATAACTGGATAACAGTTTTCTCATATATCAAACTATTTAACTAGTTATATTTTTCACCTATTATTATAGTCATAAATAAAACACAAAAATATTAGTTTATATTTAACATGATTATATCAGTGGCAATATCAGTAGGCAGATCTCTGTAACACAGTGACATCTTTCTGCTGTAGATTGTTATAATTGTTAAGCTATACTTCATGGCTCTCCGATGTCTTACAGTTTTCTCAGTTGCTTTTGGTACTTTTTTCAGTCATCCTTAACAGTAAGTGCATTCCTTGAAACAATACAAACAGCCCCACACAATGGATTACCCGCAGAAGCCCGTAATCTGCTCAAAATCTGTATCTTATCTCCCAAAAGTAAAGATGCGTGTCAATGAACGTGTCAGTGCCATCAGTGACAAGTCATTGTGTCACTGTTTACAAAGAAGATAGTCAAAATGCTTAGCCATGTTGACAATAGAAGTGTACTGAAGGCTGCACTTTTTCTGTATGACAAATATCAGTTTTAACAGTACAAATTTACTTTATGTTGGAGATTGATTGCAAAATCTTGGACAGGATTCACATTTATGCCTTTCCTGTTTGTACTGTTATTTGTTGACAGAAGTCATTGCAACTGTCATTGCAAGACTGATTTACAGCAGTGGATAGCAGAAAGGAAAAAAGAGAGATGTAAACAGCGCTATATGGGGAATTACAGTTCAGTCTTTCTACACCTCCTGACATTCCTGCCTGTCTGACCAAAGATTTTCATCCACATAACAACAGATATTAGCCTGAGAGCAGTTCTTAAATTCAGGACATGTACAGAAAAGTCTACAGGTTCAACCATTTTGCATGTAATGACTAAAGAGAGAATCAGAATAATACATTTTGATCAGCATGTCAAAGCAATTGATGATTACTGTAGGAAACAGCAGACAAGTGTACATAATCATTTGCTTGAATGTGCCAGTGCATTTGCAATTTGTTCAAAATAAGGGGAATTTTATTCTGTGATATGTACATGTGACGTGCAGGTCGAACCAATGGTTTTGAGAATTTCAATTCTGATCTGAGAAATGTGCTAAAGCGGCAGAGAAAAACCGTAATATGTCTAGACACAATACCTTATTGATGCTGGAGATAAAACTTGTAGCCATCAAACATATCTCCGAAGTTGTATTGCTTAAAATTATTATAATTATCTATATTTCAGTCATTATAAAGATTTAAAATGCTTAGAGATCATTTTAAGGTGCATGAGGTAACTGATTTGATCACACACTGTACGGCCTCAACACATATTGCTCTTAGAAAGAAACAGATTCACATTTAGATGAGAGATGAATTTGTTTGGGGAGAAATTTGGAACTCATACAGCGTAATCTGCTGTTTGTCTTTGAGGAAAATCAACCACAACACATAACTACGATGTTCTATTCTCATGGCCACGGTTCACCTCTGTTGGGCAGTAAATAAAGATGATTTCAGTTCTGATTGGGAAGTGAACAAACTGTCAAACTGTCCTCATCTCATCTCACTTTTCCTCTTCCTGTGTGTGCAGGTACGTGGTGCTGGACCTCATGGAGAGCGACCTGCACCAGATTATCCACTCTGCCCAGACGCTCACCTCAGAGCACACCCGCTACTTCCTGTACCAGCTGCTCCGTGGCCTTAAGTACGTGCACTCTGCCAACGTCATCCACCGTGACCTCAAACCCTCCAACCTGCTGGTGAACGAGAACTGTGAGCTAAAAATTGGCGACTTCGGCATGGCGAGGGGTCTGAGTTCACACCCTGAGGAGTCTCACTCCTTCATGACTGAATATGTGGCGACTCGATGGTACCGCGCCCCTGAACTCCTGCTGTCTCTGAATCACTACAGTTTGGCCATTGACTTGTGGTCTGTGGGCTGCATCTTCGCAGAAATGTTGGGCCGTAAGCAGCTTTTTCCTGGGAAGCACTACGTCCACCAGCTTCAGCTCATTTTATCCGTTTTAGGCACTCCTCCTGAGATGCTCATTGGTGCTATAAGGGCTGACAGAGTGCGGTCTTATGTTCAGAGTCTTCCATCACGCTCCGCTGTGCCTTTGGCCAAACTGTACCCTCAAGCTGAACCGGAGGCTTTGGACCTGCTGGCGGCCATGTTGCGCTTTGACCCCCGTGAGAGAATCAGTGTGACACAAGCGTTGGAGCACCCTTACCTCGGCAAGTACCACGACCCAGACGACGAGCCGATTTGTGTGCCGGCTTTTGACTTTGAATTTGACAAACTTCCAACAAACAAGGAACAAATTAAAGAGGCGATTCTGATGGAGATTCAGGACTTTCATCAAAACAAACAGACCACTCGTCAAAGACTGCAGTTCAGGCCGCTGGCGAGGGCGAACGGCAGAGCTGCGACACAAAGTAGTAACCAGTGTAATGCTCATTCCTCAACTGTTAATATGAGCAAATCAACACTGGTTCCAATGGCACAACATGCACAAGCAGCACAGATACAGCAGCAGCAAATGAGAGAAGTGAAATCCCAGCAGCAACAAGAGCACACACCAGCAGAAGTGAACCATACATTCACAAATCAGATACAAACCTTTAATAAGCCTGTCATACCGCCTCATGTGACCCATAGTTTGCCTCTCCTCTCTAAAAGCGAAAGTGGCCCGGTTGATGTGGACATGCCCAGTGCCAACTCAGACAGCGGTCAGCCAGAGACGATAGATTTAACAACACCAGTGTCCAGTCAGGACACTCCACCGGAGACAATGAGAGACAGCGAGGTGCAGGAGCAGCTAACCAGCAGTCAGGCACCTCTGACTCAGCCCACCCAGAGCCAGGCCATGACCCAGGCTCCCACCGCCATTCCTGCAACGCCAGCACAGACCCTGACACCCCTGCCCACCACTGTGCCTTCCCTGTCTCTGTCTGTGGCACAGGCCCAGTCGCTGTCTCAGTCCCTCTCACAGTCACTGTCCAAGAATGCCCGGCCTCCTCCTGGTGCAGGAGAGGGAACCAGGAAAGAAGGAGCCATTTCAGAGGACACTAAAGCTGCGCTTAAAGCAGCTTTATTGAAATCAGCTCTCAGAAATAGAGCCAGGAGTGGTGAGTTCAGATGTTGTTGTTTTCCATATATGCCTATATCATTAAAGAAATAGTCCTGAGGTTTTGAAGTGGGGTTGCAGGATGTACTTATCTGTAGTGGGGCTGCAGATTTTATACACTTTCCTGAACTGATAGTTGAACATGTCAATTAATTCTTAATAAGCAAAAAGCATTTTAGTTACCTAAAAAAAAGTCCTAAATAAAAAATCTGTATGAGTTTGTATATACTATATTTACAATATTTGAACCACTTTATTTTACCATCAGAGATCCTTTTCTGACAAGAAACTGCTCTTACACAAGCAAAATAACCTCTACAAACCAACCAGACTTTTGGCAAAATCAGCTATTTTACTTTGCGGAACACAGGAGGTGCTGATCAACCGCTGCCTCGTTCATTTCGTTTCGACTCACCAAAGTCACACAATAACACAAGCTAACACTGAGGCAGTGGTACACCAGCAATTCCTGTGTTCGGTGAAGTAAAATTACTGTTTTTACAAAAGGAGTGTGGTTGAGGGAAAGTGGTATGTGGCTTATGTAACAACAGTGTTTTCCTATTGGAAAAGGCTGTCTTACAGCAAGATAAAGCCATGAAAATATTCTGGATATAGCGCACACTCAACCGTCTTTTCAATATGCTTTGCTGCTTACCCTGTCCACAGCAGTACATGCTGGTACTCTTTAAGGCCTTGTCCACCAGCACGAGATAGGTCCCCATCTGGTTTGTGCACCTAATTTTGAACCATTGAGAGCGTTTCCACCAAAAATAAATTGGTTCTGAACCCCAGAAAGTTGGTTCCCAGCTGGAACCAAAACTGGAGGAACAGTTTTTCCTTGGGAACCAAAGCGGGTGTGACGTATTCTACAGGTTGTTGTGCATTGTGCAGTGCCCTCTGTTGATGGTTCAGCTCAAAACTGGTGGAAACGTGGGCTGGTGCCAAGAATGTAGAACTGAACTAGTTCAAAAACCAGAGGTAATTTGGTAGAAAAGGGCCTCTCTGCTTCTCCAAACTGGGGGCATGTTGTAAGTACTTCATACGACCCCACTTCAAATAATCCAGACTGTCCCTTTAACATGTCATTCTTCTGACCACCTTTGTCTGAATTTGATATCTTCATTACAGATGGAGGTACCTCTGCTCTGGGCATCGACGCCGGTGCGGGAGGAGGTGTATCGTCCTCGCTGGCTTCTGTCGCAGAGTCGCGTCGGCCTGTCACTGCACAGGAGCGTCAACGAGAAAGAGAGGAGAAACGAAGGAAAAGGCAAGAACGGGCAAGGGAGAGGGAGAGGAAGTTGAAGGAAAAGGAGAGGAGAGAGGGGAAGCAGGGGGACTCGTTGGGCGGGGTCCTGCTGAGCGACAATGACAAAAGCCTTCTGCAGCGCTGGACAAAGATGATGGACAAACGCAATGAGAAACCTCAGGCTCCTAATAATGACGGAGCAAAGAATAAAGACTGTAATGTGAACTCCCACCAGTGTGTAGCTATCGGAGAAGGAGCGCTGAACAATAAAACAGACAAAGAGGCGAGGAAGATTCAGCCTCATGAACAGTTAATCTCTCAAGTTAAACCTAATAACCAGCAGGGCATGTTTCCGCCTCCAAGCACCCAGCAACAATCATTACTTTTCTCCATGAGCCAGAGGAAGCCTCCTCCAGCAGACATAGTTGTTGCTGTGAGCGGAGGGCTTGATATAATGACTGTCACCAGTGGCTTTGTTAAGAACAACACGCTCAAACCTCACAACGAGAGCAATGGACAAAGTGGTTTCAACTGTTTGGCGAACTGGACTGGGCAGCAATTAGAGACAAGGCCGCCGCCACAACAACCACAACCAAACAGGAAACCATCGCAGCCTCCGTCTGGCTTTCTCCAGCCCCAGCTCCAACCTCAAACCCAGCCTGACCCTCAACCTCAGTCGCAGCTGCTTCCTCTGGAGACTTTTTTGACTAAAGCCCCAACACTAACCACCAGAGAGACAAACGGGAACGTGGATATCGGAGGTCAAAATAACCCCAACCCCTCGACTGTAAGTGCCGGCCCGATGGAGAAGCTGTGTTCCTCTTTGGGGGAAAAATCTGGGCCACAGACCACAAACCCTCTCTGTGGGGCTTTAGGGGTCCCCTCGCAGCCTCACCCCAGCTTAGGGTTCACAGATACTG
The DNA here is from genome assembly GCA_027495735.1 of Lutjanus campechanus. Taxonomy (NCBI): domain Eukaryota; kingdom Metazoa; phylum Chordata; class Actinopteri; order Lutjaniformes; family Lutjanidae; genus Lutjanus; species Lutjanus campechanus. Next base: position 27,939 of record JAJHUR010105540.1, read on the forward strand.
GACAGCAGGGGCCCTCCGTCGCCCCTGACATCCATACAGTAACACTGCAGCTCTCCAAGTCCCAGGTGTGTCTCGGGTTTCTTCTGCTGCTTTGTGCCCTCCTTGTAGAATATTCTAGTGTTTTTGGCAGGTAGCATTATGTATTGACAGAGCACAGATCCTGCGTTCATTATAGAAGCTATACAGATGTTCTCTTGTGAATAAAGGCTTAAATGTCAAATTCCTCCATAAAAATATAAAGTTCAGTTGACCCAATGTTTCCCACTTTTCTCCTGTCAGGTAGAGGACGTTTTACCCCCTGTGTTCTCGGTCACACCTAAAGGCAGTGGGGCCGGGTACGGCGTGGGCTTTGACCTGGATGACCTCCTCAACCAGTCTCTCACAGACCTGCAACACTGTGACCGGGACAGGTGAGGTTTAATACAGTGTGAGCTGGGTTTCAGAAACTGCTTTCATTAACAAAAACTGTCTTGTACTGGAAAAAAAAACATACTTTAAAGTACAAGTTTTCCCCATTTATATCAGGATATTATCTGCAGCTGTGTATATCTGGTAGTGGATGTTTAGGACCTTGTACAGCTGTGTATGCTTTACATCACGGTGTCATTTGTAATGTTTTCATGTCAGATTCATCATGATGGACGTAGCCTGGTGTATTAAAGGATAGGTTCCCATTCCCCGCCCCCCCCCCCCAAGTGCCTCACACATTGTGCATGTGTACAGTAAAAGCATAATTGCTCATCATAATAGTTCCTCCATAATGGTTTCTCTTCTTAAAACAATTTAAATGGAAGACATGTGGAACAAAATCTCTTCTTCATTCTGGAAAGAATGAACGTGAGCCAGCTGAAGCTAATAGGAGGCTGCAGCAGTCTGAGTTAGATAAATGAAGTGGATATCTTCCCACTTTTCTCCAGGTTTTAATACCAAATTCCCACTTTGTGTTATCATTTGAAGGCACCTAAAGGAAACCATTGAACAGGGTTTCTAGACCTTTTCTAAAGTCAAATATAAGCACTTATCAAAAACTTTTCACTGGCATTTCAAAGCTTTTCCAGCACCTTAAAACTGTCATCACATATTTTATTTCACTCCTTTTACACATACTGTGCTATAAACAACAAAAAATATATTTAGTGATATAAACCTGTTTTTAGACTTGGCGTCCTGCACAACCTAGCTAAGCCAATAATTGAATTATTTTATTTCTTTATCTGAAGATCATCTGGTAGCGCTTTATTGTAAAAGTAATGCGATTACAGTTTCAAGCAGTTTCAAGCACTTCATCCAAAATCCAAGTACTTTTCAAACCTTGAAAACACTACATTAAAAAGCACCCATACAAACCCTGAATATAAAGATATAAACTGTAGGGTCGTAAGCGAAGTTATCCATAATTCAAAATACAGTGTTTTTTGTTTTGTTTTTTCACATCAAAACACCTGAAAGTGCTTATTACAGTTAAACCACAGCACTTTATTTACATTATGCGTTCTTCACATTTTTTTTTTGGCTCAAATGAGTACTCCATTCTAGGGCTACAACTAAAAATAATTTCATCCATGAATTGGTTTGCCTATAAAATGAAAAAGGGAAGGAAAAAAAGGAAAAAAATGGCCATCACCATTTTCCTAAAGCCCCACATTAATTTATGTTTAGCTTATTTTTATACATATACATAACACATTAAAGTATCAAATAATAGTCATTTGGTTGAATGGTCTCAACAATAACAGGGTAATGTGGAAGAGAAGTATGTTTTAGGTGTCCAAATCAAGCACTAGCATCACCATGGCAAAGGTTTGTAAAGTTAAAAGTCATTCTACAATCACATCAAAATATCTTTACAGTTATAACACCCAAACTAACATCAGAATGAATCATTAATATCACAGTGGTCCTAGAGTTATTATACAAATCATTGTCCACCATTTTATATGGAAGCTAGTGTCACATATTGGTGCTAATAGATGTGTAATGTTAAAACCAGGTCAGGAGCAGCACTGGACGCATGTTGACCCACCAAATGTAAACATCAGACCTCACTGACATTCTTTCATTACAGTTTAATTAAACTCTCCTAACCAACTTCATGTTTGCCCTTGGACGGTTTAGCTCTTAGTTAATGATTTAGTCAATGAATCCTCCCTTATAATAAGTTACACTTTAAATGGCTTCTAAAAGTGTCAAAGCAGCAAAGTGAGTGAGTTTTGACCAAGAACAGAAAAACATCCAGCCTTTTCTTAAAAATCCCCTTCAGACATGTTTTAACAAATAAAAGTGAAATGAATGAATGTCTAATATGATTTTTCCAAAAAAGCTCTACACTATTAATTTTTTCGAAATTACGTAAAAGTCTCCTGCATTAAAAAAATCATTTTCCAAAAGTTTAACCAGTGGACACAAATGTCTCTTACTTGACTTAAAAGTCGATGCTCAGTGTTTGTGTACCAGCGCCACTCAGAGTTCAGGTGAGCTCAGAGGAATTTTCCCTTTTCAGCAGATGAGTGTAAATCAGCCTCTGCACAGTGAAGATCAAACATCCAAGTGAAGTAACAAGAAACAAAACACATTTGAGTGGAGGGGGATGTGAAATACAATAAAGTTGGTTGCAGATTTGCATACGTGATCCAAAAAAGAGCCACTCTCTTGATGCTTTCTATACTTTTCTTCTCTTCTATCAGTTACGACCTGGCCCCCCTCTCGGCCTCCCTCTTATCTGATTGGAGCGAGGTTCACCGCATGACTCCAGCTGATCTGGAATCACTGCAGCAGGAGTTGCAGCTCGGCTCTCCCATGATCCTCTCTGATACCATTCCCCCTGATGCCTGACTCTCCCTTCCTGGAATTTCAGAGACAACACTTGGATTTGTGTAAATGTTCCTCGTTTTTTCTTAGCATGAAATCCTTGAGTGAAGACTTATCAAATTAATTTAAAAACTAGCTTTTTTTTTAATAGGCACTACACAAAGCAGTCTTTTTTACCATTATGACATGCTGCGCTTTCTTTATAATAAAGAAAACTGTGTCATCATCACCTGTCTCTGCCTCTCAATTACTCTGAAGGGACAGATAACCCCCATATCAAAAATACCTATTTCTTATCCATCTAGTTGCAGAGTTTTGTAGACGTCAGTAGTAGAGATATCTGCCTTTTCTCCAGTTTCTTGTAGGAACTATTTTCTTTCTGCAGTAGAGTCTACCAGAACTAATTTCTTTCTACTTGGAAGAAAGTAGTTCCAGCATGAAACTGCTCACAAGCTTAACTGGGTCATGATTTTTGGAAATAAATACTGGTTTTGAATTTTAGAGAGAAGGCAGATAGCTCTATTGCAGATATCTCCAATACTCTGCAAGTCACTATAAAAATCTAGATGGATAAACAGCACAACATGCCATAGGAAAAATATGTATTTTTAATTCGGGGGTGTGAACTGTCCCTTTAAACCAAAGAAATCCGTGAAATAACAATTAAAGGTAGAATCAGCAGGATTTGTCAGAGTTGTTTTCAAACTCACCAGAAAGATGCCAGGATGTCAAACATCAATATTTTGGGTTGATAAGGCCTCCTGAGCAGAGCAAAATCATGAGAAAAATAAGGAAATACAGGCCACTAGCGCACACTTCTAGTCAGTCAGAAATGATATTTGAAAGGAAGATTGTTTGTGAGTCTATACATAGTTTTTAAAGAAAATTTTGCATTTAGTACCTTTGAGAGGATTAAATAATTTGCATTTCTGAAGGCTTGTGTACAAAAAAATTAGGTCACATTTGTTCCAAAAGATGTGTTTGTTATTTCAAAGGCACTACTTTCACATTTACACTTGTGAGTGGGTGTATTAGAGGTGGATATAAAAGATTTAAGAAAGTTTCGAAAGAACACAACTAATGCGTCGGTCCATAGACAACATGACACTTGTGAAACATTTCCAAACCCAGCTATCAGAAGTTGAACTGAGCGCTGACCTGATTTTAACAATCAAATTAACAATTTATTTCAAATACAGAACACATAATTTATTTAGCTCATATTCTTTTTTTAAAAATACAAAGCCTATCAAAACTACTTTCAATCAAAGATCATTATGCAGAGTTATATTTCTAAAAATTAAGATTATATTACATTTCATGTTCAATATGGCTTCATGTGCATGTCAGGTACAGTTTGCTGTTTTTATACTATTGAGGAAAACTTTGGACTTGTGACAGATTAGAGTGCTTTCACACCTACCTTGTTTGGTCCAGACTTTTGGACTTTTCAGTTTGATCCAAACCTACAGTATGGGTGTGAAACCTCTCCTGGACCGGCTGAATGTTGGTCAGACTGAAACAGGTGGTCTTGGTCCAGAGCAAACTCAACCATGGTTCAGCTCATTTCTTGTATGAAAACATTTTTTTTTTTGGATGGTTTGGACTTGCAGATCAATTACAGGAAGTTCTGGCAAGCTATTGTCAGAACTGGAAAAAAGAGAAACAACATCATAAAACAAAATGAGCTGCGGTAGCACACGAGGAGAGGATGAGAAGACTAAAAACAAGGTCGACCATGGTTCAAGTTGATCCAGACCAAGACCACATCTTTTTGTCATGCCAAGTTTTGCCTGTTTGGTCCTGACTGTGGCCTGGGCAAGGTTACACACTTGTAATTTTGGCTTGGATCAAATTGAAAAGTCTGAAAGTCTGAACCAAACAAGGTAGGTGTGAAAGGTCCCTTAATTGATCTCCTTCATTTGGCCTGGTTGGCATTCTACCTCCCAGAAATCCGGTTAAGTGTCTTATCTCTGGAGCAGCATCAGCAGAGCGGACAGACAGCTGATCAACACAGCAGTCTTCCCACACCAGTTCTGATGAGCTCGGCCGTACAGCTTGATGTCTGGTACCGTGTTCCTGATGAAGCTGGCGTAGCTGGTCAGTCTGGCATACACACCTGGCTTGTTTTCCTCAGCACAGCCCAGTCCGAAACTCACCACCCCAGCCTGCACCCAGGTCCCATTTACCATCTGGCAGACAAGGGGCCCTCCTGAATCACCCTGAAGAGACCCCCCACACACACAGACAGACATATTCAGCTTTCACCACTGGGAGGTATCAAAGCGCTCAGAAGGAAGCTCTTTGAAACCAGACAGTCTAGTGGATGACTGCAGATAAGTAGCGGTCTGAGTCCATTTTAATGCAGGTTCTCGTTGTGCTCGTCTATACAAATCATGTATTTGTGAATGTAAACGCAGCAGCACAAACAGCCGATCCAACATTACCTGGCAGGAGTCCTTGCCACCCTTCTGGTATCCAGCACAGATCATGTCATACAGGATGTCCACCTTCTCATTCGGGTCCGTCTGGTACATCTCCTGACATGAACTCCGGGAGATGATTGGCACCTGCACTTCCTGCAGAGTCCCAACTCCTGGCAGAGGGACTGACGGGGACACGAGGACAGAAAAGGTGTTGTTGTATGGTGTAAAGCTTCAGTAATAAACATTTAGACAGATATCTTGACTGTGTTTCATGCTATTTATTGCCCTTTTTCATTTTATTGAGAATGAGGTTTGTGTATTTCTGCAAATATGTAAATGTAGTTTAATATGATATATGATAGAGCCAAACCAGCACCCACTCACCATTATTTTAGGATCACAATTTCATGATACGTTTTGTGGTAAGCTGTTGTGTGTGTATCTGTTGCTCTGGGAGGTGAGCTGCCTTTGCATAGATTAACAAGAATTACTGCCTCATGTTTGTCTGCCTCTGCCAACCAGTTAAGTCGCAGTTTACATCCATATTTGTCCAAAATCATATAATACATGTAGTGAAGACTAGTGAAGAAGAAATTTAATAAAATTACTAAGTGATTTTTTTTGTGAAATGGAAGTTATCACATGACCTTTATGATTCCAGTGAATAATTTCCAGTAAGAAGCATGCTGTCTTCACTTAGAGACTATTTTCACAGAGGAGTACAGAGGAGTGATGGAGAGCTGAACTGTATGATGTCACAGCGAAGCTGACCTTTGACCTTTTGCTTTTAAAATGTCATCACCATTTTGTCCTATTAGACATTTGTATGAAATTTTGTCATAATTACCTCATGAATTATTGAGTTTTGGCCAAAAATGTGCTTGTGAGGTCAGTGACTTTGGACCTCCAAATTCTAATCAGTTCACAGTGAACATTTGTGCCAAATTTGTTGGGATTCCCCCCAGCTGTTCCTGAGATATCATGTTCACAAAAATGGGACGGTCATGAGGTCACAGTAACCTTGAACTTTGACCACCAAATGCTAATCAGTTCATCCTTGAGTCCAAGTGGTTATTTGTACCAAGTTTGAAGAAATTCCCTCAAGGCGTTCTCAAGATATCATGTTCAAAAGAGTGGGACGCACAACCGGAAAACATAATGCCTGCAGCCACGGCTCTTACGGCATATACTGTAAATTTGTACTGAATTGAATTCTCATGCATATACAGTAAGTCCTATGGAAGATGTTTATAGTGGTGACATTGCGCAACACATAAACTGAGTCTGACAAGTAGTCAGGCAGGCAGTAACTGAACTCCAACTCCTGAGTGTGTATTTTCAGAGCAGTGGGATTTGTTTTCAGGATTAACTAAGCTTTACAGGGACAGAAAATTGACAGTTATAATCAGCTGATCAGCTTACAGTGTCGGACTTGTCGCTTGTAATGGTAAAAGTATCATGTTACGCTCATGTAGATCAATTATACTCCCAAACAGACAGCTATGGACATCATGGGCACCTATTAATTCTTTTTAAATTTTAAATAAAGTCAATAAATAAATAAAATTAATTATAACCCAGCCATAAGGATTTCTAGATATTATTCCCTGGTGAAGGACTGGCTCCTATAACCCATCTGTTCCACACTCTACTGATGAAAAACTGTAAATGATACCTATAGGAAAGACAGAGTAAACCATTAAAAATGTATTGCTACCTATACAATACTTTTTGACACCTTGACCTTGACACATGGCACCTGTAATCATCGCCTTTGTTCAAAAAGCAACAAGGATCATGACGGAGAGCAGCTGAGAATCCTTGATGTTCTCTACTTTTCCATAAACGCAAAGCATAATCAATTTATTTGCACATCTCAGAAGAAGTCTATGAAAAACAAAAGGGCTTTTTGGAGACCTGCAAAACATTTGATTGCTGATTAAAAGTTATCTGCAATCATGCTAAAATGATGTAAAGAAGCCTTACCCTCATCCCGGATGTTACCCCAGCCGGTGACGTAGCACACCATGCCACCTGGGAACAAGGTGCCAGAGGCAGGCAAGCAGATGGGACGGACATATTCTGACCAGGTTACTGGGCTGGACAGCTGCACCAACGCCACATCCTTCCCAGTGTGAGGCTCGGTGTAACCAGATGGAATCACCACCCGGCTCACACGATGCGATGACTGGTGCAAGTTGATGCCATTCAGCTGGTACCGGCCAGCGTACAAGATGTAAGAGCTCACGTCGGACGGACTGAAAGAAGATGGAGAGACAGTGAATGAGACCTACTAGACTGGACATGTGAAACTTTTATATTCTATAGTTACAAAGGGGGTCTGAATGACTTTAAGCCAAAGAGGTGCTCCTTGAAATGGCCTTGATGTTTTCCCGCACACTTGCACTCACATTTTGGTCCATATTCAGTCATCTACTGAAGCTTAAGGGATGGTTTGGATCGTTTGAAATGGGGTTGTATGAGGTATGCATCGATAGTCAGTGTTTTAGATGTAGATGGCGGTTTGCACGCCCCCCAGTTTGGAGAAGCAGCCGGAGTACCGGAGTTGAAAGCTGAGCAATGTACTGCTGCGGACAGAGACATCAGCAAAACATATTTAAATGAATCTATATCAGTTGAAGTGTATGCTATATTTAGAATATTTTCATTGCTCTACCAATGGGAAACTGCAATTTGATCTACCACTGCCTTGATCTGTTAGTTGTTTTGTGTTATTGTGTGACTTTGATGAATCAACACTAACCCTTGTAGTTTCAGACTAACACAAAACACTATCAGATCGAGGCAGTGGTAGATAAGCAATTTCTGTTTTTTTTCAAGGTAAAATTACTGTTTTCAACAAAGAGCGATATTTGGTTTCTATAACAGCTAATTCTCATTCAAAAAGGCTGATATTGATTTTTCTTAACAGGGCCTTTTCTTAAGTGGCTAAATTGTGTTTTGCTGCTGACTGTCCACTGCAGTACATTGCTTAGTTTCCAACAGCAGTGCACTGTACTGCAAACTGGGTGTGTGCAGACTGCTATCTACTGAAAGTAATGCAATGACTAAAGTTAAGTACCTCATACAACCCCAATTCAAAAAATCCATACTATACTTTTAAAGAATAATCAACTGTCTGTCTGCTTTTGTGGTGTTTTTGTTTGTTTGTTTGTTTTTTAAGCAAAAGTTCTTCTCTGCAAGACTTTCTGGTGTGAAAGACCTTTGCAGGAAATTGTTACTTTGTAGACAAAACAACTTAAGGTTTTCGTAAACAGAGTCAGTTAGATGTTGCATATGACGGAAGTAAGTTTCCTGAATAGGCGAAGACGGATATTAGTAATTTAAAATAGATTTTCCTGAAGGGCTTGAACAAATTGCAGTAGCTGTTGCCAAGAATTCCAGTAAAATTACTCAGACAGCCCACAAAAGAAGCAGCGTGCCTGTGGATTGGTGCCCAGCTGTAAGTTCACCTGCTGGGGAGAGTTTTCTTACTTGGGGAAACAATGAGCGGCTGATAGGACCCAGTTCTCCGTGATGATGGAGCCTCCACAGATATGACCATCATTGGTTGTCTGGAAGCCGAAGGGAGAGAAAGAGTGAGTCACCTCAGCATCACAGGCAAACCCCTCTCTCAGCAGGTCACTTTGATAAACAAGAACTAGACTGAACCACACACATTATAACCACCCACAGGCAGCAGAATGGATACAAGGGCTGGCCATTATATCAATACTGTGATATGAGACTTAATGCTGTCTTAGATTTTGGATATCTTTATGTCATGATATGGCATTTGTGTTGTCTTTTCCTGGTTTTGAAGGCTGTATTACAGTAAAGTGATGTAATTTTCAGCACTTACCAGACTGTTCTAGTTGTTCTAGAATTTGCCCTTACTCACTTATCAAAAATCTTCTATAATATTGTTGCAATATTATGGTATTTGTTCAAAAATATACTGGATTTTATCCACATCACCCAGCTCTACTGTTGGCTAGTTTACAGCAATGCATCATTCTATAAGCTCATCATACATTTTACACACTATTTGAGGATTTACAGTCGGGCTGCACAATTAAATGAAATATTATAGAAATAGCAATATATGGCCAAGTGCAATATCCAAAATGCAGGAGCAATTTTTCAATAAAAAGGTTAAAATGTATGAAAAACAGCATTATAATAGGGTTCCTACTAGAGCATCAGCAATTAATCAATGAATCGATTATTAATGGATTATCAAACTAATCTTTAACACTTGCTAAGCGAGTAATTGGTTTGAGTCATTTTTTAAGAAAAAAAAAAGTCAAAATTCCCAGCTTTCAGCTTTTTAAAAGTGAATATTTTCTGGTTTCTTTACTACTCTATGACCGTAAACCGAATATCTTTGGGTTGTAACTAAAACAAGACATTTGAGGGTGTTATCTTAGGTTTTGGTAAACACTGATCAACATTTTTCAACATTTTTTGACATCTTAAAACAAACAAGTATTAATCGAGAAAATAATCTCCTTAACTGACTGAAAAGACTGAATAACTGACTGTGAAAATAACTTAGTTGCAGCCCTAGTTCCTACACATTTTCCAAAGCCAAATTCATGCACGTTAAGGTGCACTTTTACCTTACAGCTCTCATAAGTTACATATTTATATATATAAACAGAATAAAAATGACTGTGTGCTATTTCATGTCTTCATCATACTAAATCAGATGTAATTGTGCTATAAACAACCAAAATAATGTTTAGTGAATCTACAGAAGGGTGACAAATTAAAGGAAAATATATAACAAAGTTTAGTGTTTCAAAGTCTGTACGTAGACTTGGCATCCTATGGCTGACCCAATTTAAAAACAGTAACTCAAGCAGCTACTTGACATGTAACTTTAATTTCAATAATATTCTTTTTGTGCAAAAGGCAAAATCAATTAGGCTGACCCCAACTTATTCTATTTCTTTATCTAAGAAAAAAAACAATTCAGTCAGAGAGCAAACTATTATGAAAGTAATGCAATAACAAATTTAAGCAGTTTCATGCACTTCATCCGAAATCCAAGCACTTTTCAACCACTGAAAACAGTGAAACGGTAAAATTAAGTTGATTTCAAAGATTTTCAGCACACACAGAACCTTGACTGGTGCTTGAAGATGCTCAGGTCTGGGCACGTTTTCAGTGGAAATAAAAATGTTGATGCAAAATTAACATTTTCCACGAATCAGAATCATGTCACAATCACAATATCTGTCAAAATAATTGCAATATGATTTTTATTGTATTGTGCAGCCCTAATCTAATTTTCAGATGTTATTTTAGAAAAGAATCTTAACCTACAATGCCTACAATATCGGGATTTTACTTGTAAACCTTACCGCCCAGCCCTAGTTAGATGATATGGCTGAAAGTGTAGCTGTTTCAGTGGGGCCCACCTGTATATCCACCTGCCACGGCCAAGCCCCATCTGTGGCGTCCATCCCTCCCACAATCCTGTTCTCCTGTAACGGTGGTCGCCCACATTCTTGGGCGAAGGAAGCCAAAATACCTAAATATAAACATAAACAATATTTCTGATTCATTCTAACGGAGAACTTTTTACAGTGCGACACAAAAAAATCTGTGTTATATTAGCTAGGAGTACACGTAATAGCTTAATGTGTAACAGGTGGACAAAGAAACAACAGACATGGCGAGAGGAGGGGGGAGATGAGCAGATATGACGATTGATACTCACCTGATACGCACCAAAAAATGGCAGTAAACTGTAATTTGGGCGACATTTTACGAGGTTTCGCGGCACAGATGTGCTTTACTGAGGCAGGTTATCTTTGAAACCGAGCTAAATCACGAAAAACCTAATTTTCTTTTCCAAACCGTTATATTTACCCTCTATTTTCTTCCGGTAGGTTGTGACTCTAGCAGTAAAGGTAATATAAAAAAGTTACATCCCTTTTTCCAAGCGTTTTACCGTCGACAAAATCCGCTAACGGGTTTGACGAAGAAGGCTTCAGGTAAACTCCAAGAAAAGGCTTGGCTCAGACAGCTGGCTACCTGTGCACCCCATCTACACCCAATCAAAACCCTTGTCCCGCCCTTCTGATCCACATGAGCCAATGAAATTAAAGGAATGTAACCGCGGACAAATCAGATTTTCCTTTTACTGATACCACAGGTAAACGAGGTTTTCAGCTTTTTTTGTTCAATAGAATGGTCATTTTTACTATGCTGTTCCGTCCGACCGCCATCATGCGAAGAGTTTTGAATCTGCAAAACGCCGCTGCAAACATTTTGCATGTTTTCCCATCTAATGGTAAGTAATGACACATGCAGTTGTGTTTGAGTTTGTGATATTCCCACCGTTGTAGCTGCAGGCATGTCACACTGGGGCGTTCACCTTGTGTGTAGAGGTTAAGTTCCCATATGCTATAAGGGATGTTAATTTGAGTTACATACGTATTACTTCTGCTATTTTACGACTGTAAGATAGCAGAAGTAATTGTTAATCCTTTCATGTAAATAGCATTTTTTTTAAAACATGTAATTTATATAAAATGTGTAAGCCTGTTGGAAATAAACGTGATTTTGATATATGTCAGACGAGTTACATATCTTTTATTTGACATCTTGGAAATTATTTCTGCAGTTAGAAATATCAGTATAATGTTTTAAACCAGATGATTTTTGTCTTTATCCAAATATCTGCGTCTGTCTTTAATAGCTGAATGCAATATTTTAAAACAATATATTCTTATTTTTCCCATAAATTTATAGTTACAAAGTTTTAAAGAGCAACTCTGTGTTGTAAGTATTTGAATGAGGATCAAAGAAACTTAGTCTCTTCAAATGTGGAGTGACCATTCTGTTTAATCCAACGTCATATGTGTGGTTTCCGGTTTTTGTATGAAAAACTTAATATATTTATGGGTAAAAAAAAAAAAAAAAACAGCTACCAACATCGTTAAATCATAAAACCATCCATTTTCCATTCTTCAAACTTAATATTATATTATATTAATATCATACCAAATATAATAGGCCTGACATTAATTCCAAGTGTTCCAACTCTATTCTTTAAAACTTGTTTAAACTGTTGAATTAAATGTTTACTCAGTGTTTGTAGGGACAAGGAGCACTCCTGTGTTATGCAATATGGGATTTTTATTTGAGTTTTATATTTCAAAAAGTAAATGTTTTCTTCACATGTGGTATGTTTATCATATCAATGGCTCCAGCAGCTATATCAATATAATAATGTGTTGTTAAGCATTATTATTTATTTTTACCCCTAAAATATTTGCTTTTGCAGGGATTTACTGAATGCAGTTTTTTACAACACCATATTCTTATTTTAATTACAAATTTGCAGATACATGTCTGCACAATAAAGCTTTATCAAAGATCATCTCTATGTTGTAGGTATATGAATGAGGATTTTGATAAAATTAAGTTAAATTTAATCTAATTTATGTCAGTTGTTTGTGTGAAAATCTAACACACTTGACTGCCAATTGTACTCAATATTCAAGAGCAATTTATGGCTAACAAGCAGCCACCAATGTAAACCATGTTAAATCGTAAAACCATGTCATTTACACTCTTAAAAGTTATTATTCCTCTGATTTTATATCAGTTTTTGATATTATACCAGCCATATTAGGCTTTCCATTAATTCAAAGCAAGCAAACTCCATTCCTTATAACTTGTTTAAACTGTTGTGTTGAATGTTAACTCAGTGTTTGTAGACAAAAGGAGAACTGTGGAAGGAGAAGTAGAGCATGTTTTCCAAGAGGAAACCAGTTTAACAGGTATATGGGAAACGGGAAGGAGCTGGGTAGCACATCCAAAATAAACAGCATCCTGATCAAACGCACTGATTTAAAGACATGTAGAATTAGGACAAACACACAGGTCAAAGGTCAAACACTGTCCTAAATTCAGTGGATCTATGTATGTAATTGATGTTTTGTTTCCAGCAATAAATTATGTGTGTTTTATGTTTTAGGCTGAATTGTGAACATTATTGTGAGCTGAATTGGTCTATAGAGTGTGCCACACATCTGTACTGTTGTAATCCTATATTTTTTTTACATGACACCAAATGTTTATTCCTTCTGTCTGTCTATAAAGCTGTCTCTCTTTTCCTTCTCTCTTTTCCTCTCCTCCCTCACTCTATCCCTCCCTCCCTGCCTCCCTCCATCCCTCCCTCCCTGCCTCCCTGCCCCAGGCAGTGTGTCTAGTTTCACAGAGCAATTGAAGGTGACAGGGACAGAGAGAGAGGGAGAGGGAGGGAGGGACAGAGGGAGGACACATCACAGTATCGCCTGGGGCTACACAACAGTAGAGGAAGAGCAAGAGATGGAGGGACAAAGAGAAAAGAGAGGAGAGACTCACGAAAGTACTCACAGGGAATTCCATAAACAGGTAATGGCAAAAATAAAGTTGTACACAAAGAGTTGAAATGTGTATGTCACATGTGTGTTTGCCCTCAGGTGAGCTGATAATCACTTTTTTAATCACTTAACGGCGTCTTTTTGTGTGCGAGTCCCTTCCACTCTGCTCCCCTCACTCATAATATATGAACGCATTATAGGATCCAGTCAGTAAGAGCAATTATAATGCACTCCCGTTTGTTTTTATTTTAACGACTTGATGAATATTTGTCGTGGCATTGTAACCATGGTGACTGCCTCCACCGCCGCCGCCTCCCCCCCAGCCCCGTCCACCACCACCACCCCTTCCCCATCCCCCCTTCAGCGCTGAAAAAGCAAGGGATGGCGAGAGGGAGAGGCAGAGAGAGAGGTGACAGGAATGAACTAACAAGATGCACTAAAAAAAAAAATGCATGTCCTGGAGCTACATGAATCTTTGCAGTGAAGCACGCGGCCGTCTCCCTCTCTCTCTCTCTCTCTCTCTCACACACACACACACATGCTCACACACACACATTATTGCACTCAGCACATAGGGATCACACAGGTTAAGCCACATTCCAACAACTGGAACACAATAAGATACAACCATGATTTCTGAATAAAGGGAAAACAAAATGGGTAACCAGCTAGAAAGCAAAACAGGGGGCGGGATGAGGGGTGTTAATACCATGTTTTTAGGTTTAGTTTTAAATTACTCAAGCAGTTTTGTTACTCAGCTTCGCCTCATTTACCTTCTGTTTTTCTATTTCCCTTAATTTACATGTTCAAACTTGCCAAATATTCTACAAAGTACAATTTTCAGGTACTTGTGCACAAATAATTCCACTTTTTGCTACTTTATACTTCTACTACACTCAACTTCAGAGGCAAATACTGTAGTTTTTTCACTCCACAACATCTATTTGATAAATATACTGTAGCTACTAGTTATAAGATAAGATAAGATAAGATAGGATAACAGAAAATAATGCAGATTGTTTTTATTTGTTGTATAATTTAGTTTTAATATATACATATATTTTGCTCTATTTGTGTTTTTTTATATTTATAGTCATTTTCAATTACTCAAAAACTGGTGAAAGTTTACTGTTTCAGTGCCCTGGTGTCAGTTTAGACAGTAAAGTTAACTTAAAATGTCTTGCCTCCATTGCATGTCTTTGTCACAAGTGTTAACTCTTGAAGGATCAGTGCAAAAAATGTGTTTATGTACATATTCTATATCTTGTATATTATATTTTGTATAAAGAGTATTGACTGATATATCAATATCAGAATTTTTAAACTCTCTAATATCGTATTTGCATTGACCCCAAACATCCGGTGTCAGTCAGGCTCTACTTTTGTTCTTTGCCATCATTTACATGTTCAAAACTTGTAAAGTACTCCACAAAAGTACAATTCTGATGGCTTGTACATGAGTTTTCCACTTTTGCAACTTTGTACTTCTGCTACACTAAATTTCAGAGGCAAACACTGCTTTTTTAACTCCACAACATTTATTTGATATAGTTACTAATTATAAGATAAGATAAGATAGAGCTTTATTAATTCTTGTGCCAGAGATTGCTCCAAAATAACAGTGACATATGAATAAAAACAATACAGATCAGATAAGAAAAGTAAAAAAGTAAATAAAAATAGAAAATATGAAGTATTGACAATGATATTGAAAAGTAATCAAATGTAATACTGCACATGAAATTAAACATAATATTGTATAGATAGATGATGATTTCACAACATGGTGATCTTGCAAAATATGAAGCATTGATGGAAAGTCCCGAACATTATATAAAGCCGCTGAAATGAGTTCAACCTCAACCAGATATGCACGTTAAAATGCTGCTTATATATTTATGTATCAGTAATAATAATACACTAATATGATATTTGGTCATTCTGCATAAGAAGAACTAATTTAAAGTACATATTATTGCTGATATGTTTGTACTTTTACTTTAATACAATGTAGAGCTGCAACAATTAGCCACTTAATTCATTAGTCAATCAAAAAAAAGATTTATGGCCAACAATTTTTTGAGTCATTTTTTGAGCAAAAACTCAAACATTCACTGGTTCCAGCTTCTTAAATGTACAGAAGAGTTTCTGACAAAAGAAGCATTTTGAAGACTGCAGTTTGAGCTGTGGGAAATTGTGATGAGCTGTTTCCAGATTTTTTTTTCTTGACATTTTTTAGACGAAACAAGTAACCATGAAGATAATAAGCTCATTAGTCAATAATGAAAATAATCGTCAATTACAGCCTTAATAAAATGTTGATAAAGGTTGTAAAAATGCAAGACTTTTACTTCAGGTTTATTCATTTCAAGTTTATTTAATTTATGTAGTACTTTAAAAAGCAAACCCGTTTTGCACCAAAGCGCTTCACAAAGACAGACACATAAGTGGGACCCATACACATACAAGCATGAAGACATACAGTAGATGTGCATAACAGATGTGTGGAATTAAGACAAGAGTAAAATAGAAACAATCTTAACCACATTTTAAAAACCTCAGGATAAAACCAGGTGAAAATAAAAATAATTTAACTTGCAATGAGTATTTCTAAGTGTGATATTGGTACTTTTAATTAGCCTAACTAAAGGATGTGAATGCTTCTTCTTCCACCGTTGTTCTTACTCCTTTTTACCTTTGAACTTGTCAAGTCCTTTCCTTTCTCCGAGGCACGTCTCGGAGGAAAGTAACAGAGAAAGAGGAGGGGGGAGAGACAGAGCAATGGGGGCAGCGGAGAAAGAATAGCATAGTATGAAAGAGAGAGGGAGCGACAGAGAGAAAGGGAGCGCAAAGTCTTGTCAACCGGAAATAAAACAAGCTGGCACCCTCCCCATCCCCAAGCCCCTACACCCACCCCAAAGTCACATACTTCCTCTTCACTCTCTCTATCCTCTGCCTCCCTGCCTCCATCTTCCATCTCTCTCTTCTCCTCTCCCTTCCGCTGCAAAGAGATATATTTAAACCCCGCTTCTGCTCTGCTCTCGCTCTTTGACTTGACCATACATACCGTCATACCTGCGTCATTACTTACACCTCACATCAGACCCCTTGTGTGTCTACAGTCAAAGGCTTCTGTATGGTGCTCCTTTAACCAGCTGTGGGGCCAGACAATGCCTTTGTTTATTGTCCCATAGCTGTGAGGCCTGTGTGTGTTATAGCAGGAGAACAATACCTCTGCAATCAGGGGACAATGCATAGGTGCTCTGGCTGTAACCCAAACTCTGTGCATTTTTGAGCCCTGGTGTTAAAGAATCTTTACAGCACTGTGGGCCTCAAACACTGATCCTAGGATTAAATGACTCATATGAGTGTAATATCAGATTGCTGATTAAGAAAAGAAGGTTAACATAACGCTGAAGCAGGTAGTCAAATAATCAATAATACGATCGACAGAACATTAATTTACAAACGATTCATCATTTCAGTTATTTTACAAACAAAAATACCAAACAGACCTGAAAATGTGCTGCTTTTTCTGTCTTTCTGTCAAAAAAAACAATTATGAAGTGACATTTTTCAATATTTTCCAGACCAAACAATTAATCAGGTCATAAAGAAATGAATCAGCAGATTAATCAGTATCGAAGACAGTTGCAGCCCAAGGTCAAAAACAAATGCTTTTAGACAAAATCTTTAACTGATATTTTTATGAAAATATTTATTAATTTAATTTCTTAATATTTATTGATTTTTTTATTAGGGGTACATAAACATACAGAAATAGAATAACTATGCAAAAACATCAAATTGGGCGAGAGAAACGAAAAAAGAAAAAAGAAATAGACAAATATAAAAGACGAAGCTTCCCATTGTATCTTAAGTGTTTTTGGTGCATCAAATTTAGAACAAAAAGGTGGATTCATATACGTGCAAATATCTGTACATATCCCACACATGCCTGTCCTTATCAATATATACATATACAGACACACATATCTGCATATATATATATATATATATATATCTAACCTGTCAATACTATTACAACTGACTGAATATTTTGGGACTGTAGGTGTTAATGGTGGGACTGGGATGGTGTGTGGGCCCCAGAATAAGTTTATGTCAGTTTACTAGACAGTTTGATGGGGAAGTGTGAATAGGATACTTACATAGTTCATTAAAATGCATATAATTACCTCAATTAATCTAAATGCATCACACATCAAAGGAGGGAACAGCTGGACAAACAACTAATAAACCTAACAACAAACATAAAATATTATATTAGGATAAACAAGTTCACCATATTTGTTGTTGAGGTAATAAAAAAGTAATGGAAAGTGTACAAGTTTCATTACATTAATATTTTGATACTTGGATTAGGTTACTATCTACATTTTTCAACAGGTAATCAGTAATTGTCTCGCCACACATTTTTAATCTAAAACCTCCCAGCCAGGCTTGGGGAATAACAGATTACTTGTAACAGGATTATGTAATTAGGATACAAAAAAAGGTAATGGTAATAGACTATAAGAAAAAAGATGTAATCAGATTACAGATATATTTAGTAGAAATCGGGATTATTGTAAAGACCCAAGACAGAATAAGCTGGTGTTCACCATATTTGGTACTAAGATAATCCAGAAGTAACGGAAAGTAATCAAGTTACATACTGTAACATTAATAATGTGATACTTGGATTATGTTACTGGCTAGATTTTTTAAACAGGTAGTTGTATCAGAAAAAAAACACTAATAGATTATATTTTGTGATCTAATTTTAGAGGTGGAAACATAAAATTTGCCGTAGAAAGTGTCCAGTCATGTGGCTACACATGACAAAAAGAAATTTGATTTCACATATTTATCACATATTTATCATCCCATAACTGGTAGACACGTTGATATTCTTTAAAAAAAAAACACCAAAAAGTCCCCAAAAAATAAGCTACATGTTTATTTTCCATGCTAAATGTCAGCATGGCACTGGATCAAAACACATATTATATACATTATGATATTTATTAATCAAATAGTACCAAGCATTGGATATAAATGTGGTTTTTGAGATACAGACATTTCTGTATCATACTACATTTATTGTTAGTCACATGTGGTTACTCATTTGATAATTTTTCAGGCTAAAATAAGTAAAGGATTAAAGTATATTAATAAAAATTTAGGCCGTAGTGTTTAAGAATCAATGGATTTATGCTTAGCTCAGCTAGAACTTTAAGTGCCGTAAAGGAAATGTAAACATTCCTCTGTGGACATTAATGAGTTAAAGTAATCCTCCCAACTCTGAGTGTAGTTATCCAAACGAGGATCAATAAAAAATGTTGTGAACATTGAGCTTAATCTACACATGTCAGTTGTCTGGTCGCACATGTGTTTGTGTAAAAAACAAACACGCTTGACTGCCCATTATAATCAATATTTATGTGAAATTTATGGCTAAAATTGAAGCCCATCATCTATTTATCATCTACTATCTCTCCATTATCTGTGCTTTATGCTCCACTCTCTTGGCCTCCCCTCCTCCTCTCGCTGGCATTAAGTTCAAACTTGACACTGATGTTGACTCACTTTGTCACCCCTCGGTGGCTCCCTCTCTCCCTCTCTCCCTCCCTCTCTCTCTCTCTCTCTCCATCGCTCGGAGGACAAGAGTGCCCGCAGACGCATTTCTCTCCAGAGCCCCCTCCTCTCCCTCTTTCACTCTCTCTCACCCTGTCTAACTCTCTCCATCTCCTCTCTTCTCCCACTCTCTCCTTCCTTTTACACACACACACAGTTACTGTCAACAAAGCTGGAGAACAAGGGACGCGGGGGGAACAGGGGAATAAAGGTCCACAGAGGAGGAAAGAAGTAACACGCAGGACCCCCCGCATCATCGTTCCACCTGGACTCTTGGTAAGTTTGCAAAATATCCAGTCTGTGCAGCGTTTTCGTGTGAATGTGCTGAGATCGCCTCTTAAATATGGACGTTGGTCGACGACGAGTTAATAATCTCTGGAATTTAAGTGAAAATCGGGTGAATGAATTGAGGTCCCGAGGCTGCTTCGCCCAAATGAGTGAAGTTTGACCTTTGACATTGTGCTGCTGCAGTAGTTT
Organism: Lutjanus campechanus; assembly: GCA_027495735.1. NCBI lineage: Eukaryota > Metazoa > Chordata > Actinopteri > Lutjaniformes > Lutjanidae > Lutjanus > Lutjanus campechanus. Next base: position 47,671 of record JAJHUR010105540.1, read on the forward strand.
GAGAGATTTGGCTTAGTATTGACATACCTTTGCGTTCCTTTCTGACTCTACACAGTGAAAATTTCCCCCAAAATGGGAATGTAAGACACGATGAGAACTAACTTAGGTGTATATTTATTTATGCAGATAATGATGTTCAAAATAATCAAAAGAAAATTAGTTGCCAATTTTTTTCTCATTTTCAGACAAAAGTATCAGACATTTGGTGGTTCCCACTTCTTAAATGTGCGGATTTGCTGATTTTCTTTGTCGTTTTTGACCGTAAACGTTGAGTCTTTGGGTTTTGGAGTGTTGGTTGGACAAAAGAAGCAATTTTAAGGCCTCTGGGAAATTGTGATGAGCATTTTCCGCAATCTTTTGACATTTTACAGCCCGATTAATCTTGAAAATACCCATCAGATTAATCAAAAGTGAGAATAATTGTTAATTGCAGCTCTATTTATGGGCATACTTGGCTCTTATACTGAAAGTTAAAGGCATGCTGTGCAGGATTTTCCTGAAAAACATTGAATAGTTGCATCTAAACATAATCCCTCTCAGTCATCACTTGTGACCCACTGGAAGTGTGTGGTGGTGGCTGTATCCGCAGAGACCCTCCCCTCTGCCTTAACTTGCTTATTTTCTCATTATTTAGCAATGCTTGGGACATTTTACCAACTCAAAACGTTTGACATCCTCAGAATGAGACTCAACATTCACTAGCTCAGACAAATCTTGCTGATTCTACCTTTAAATTTTGGTTTTGTTCGAATGTTTTCGGGAGATTTTCTTCGTTAAGCTTGTACAAGTGTGTGCGATGTCAGTTTTTGTGTCTTTTCATGCGTACGTGTGTGTTCGTGTGCATGCTCGTGCCACCACACCAGCACAGATCGAGCTAAAAGCAAGTAGCATAATAAATGTCATGGCTTTCAGAGTGGGTTCTAATGTACCTTCGCTCCCCATGGTATACTAGCATACCAATGTATAACACACACACGTTACGACAGCGGGCATGTAACTAACTCCATTTCTGTCTGTCATCATGAGGCTAATTCACCACAATGCCGACCATGTGTGAACTCATGCGATATGAACCCCTCCTTCTTCTTCTCCTCTTCCCCCCTCCCATCCTCCCATCAGGAGGAAGGATTGGAGGATCGAAGGAGGGAGAGAGGAGCCAAAGGTGACAGTAAACAGGGGCGGACAGACACGCACAGGACAGGACGACTCCTTTATTTCTCTTCATGGTGGTTTGGACGCTCGTAGTATGTATGAGAAGTTAACCATGCTGAACCTGCAGAGCGGCTCAAACTGGAGCGGGCCTAACAACTGGTACCATGACCCCACTGGCGTCCAGACGCAACACAGCACAGGTGAGGAGGGGGGATTCTCAGCTAAATGTGGCACTTGTGGCTGTTTCACCAACTTCTCCTGACACTCCCACATCTCTTTTGTCACCAGTGTCTGAGGGCTGTCTGCTGGACACCGAGGGCAGCATGGGGGGAGAGGCAGGGGGAGGGGGCACGGGCAGAGGAGGAGGAGGAGTCCCGGTTGAGAGGGACGACGGCGAGGAGTCTCAGCTGAGGCTGCAGCTCAAGAGGAAGCTGCAGAGGAACAGGACCAGCTTCACACAGGAGCAGATCGAGGCTCTGGAGAAAGGTCAGGCCACTGCAAGCACGCACAGCGCTCCCCTTCAGCCAATAGCAGCCCTCCGTGGGCACGAGCCAGACAAGAGCGTGTCATGACGCAGCTTATCCTGCTGCTTTTTTCCCCTGCCAACACCTTTGTTATTGGGTTATAGTCTTTACACCTTATTCTACAGCCCAACATGAGAAATTATGTATTGTGTCTGATTATTAATATAAGAACAAGATATTTATTAGGGGTGTAAATCACAAGTTTCATCACAATTCTTTTGACAACAATGCAATATTTGCAGGGTTGGGTAGTAACTGATATATAGATAAGATAAGATAATCTTTTATTAGTCCCACAACGGGGAGGTTTGCAGTGTTCCAGCAGAAAAGTGGAGAGCAAAATTGAAAGATCGGTAAAAATCAATAAATAATAAATAAATGAAAGAGGAATTATTAAAAAATTTTAAAAGTAGGAAACTTTTTTCATGATAACCAATGCTCTATCAACTCATGAAAAGATCATCTGACATACAGATTTTCTTAGACACCTGCTCCACCAAGAAGAACCTTGTGCAAAAATAGTTCATATATATATTTGCAGTGAAAATGTTTTGAGATGTTTAAAAAGAATATTTGTGGTTGTGTCCAGTTTTTAGTATAAGGTGCAATATTGTCAATGTTTGATTTTGAAGTAATCCAAAAGTATTCAGATTAGATTGCTTTTTTTTTTTAAAGCCAAAGGATTACTTTACTAATAAAAATTTCACTGTAATTTGTATTCACTAACTGACTACATTTCAAAGCAATCTGACGAAACCCTGGATGTTTGTTCATATCACAAAGTCTGCCACAATACAATTTCAGTTTTATTTAGGGGCCTGCAATCAATATGAGACTAAATTAGTCATTAAAATAACACAAATAGCTAAATATCTGGAGCTGATTAAGTGCAGTATAAAGTTTATTTTAGAGCTATGGCAAAGAACTTTCATATTTTGTTGTTTTTAAAGCCCCCTGTGGACAAAAGTGGTAGTTTCCACCATAATACCCACAAAATATAATGTAAAAAATAAATAAAAATCTCCTCCTGCTTCATTTTAACAGGCTAATATACTACTCACTATAACTTTGCCTGGGAAACTGCAAACACAGACTCGTTTCATGTGATATCAAGGAGAACTGAGACTGTGTTTTAACCAGTTAAAAACTCCTAGTAGTGGCTTTAATTGACTCCATTAACTAACTAACAAATTGACTAACCTCATGTCAGTTGAGGTCGGGTTTAGTTTTGTAGTCCACAAAATACTGCTGGAGTTTCACAGGAAAACAGCATTGAAGAATTTCCCAAACAATCTCCCGAACTATCCCTTTAAATTGATATATTGATCCAGATCAGTGGATCTTTATACGCCTAATATTTCTCATTCCCTACGGGAGAGAGCAAGCACTGCCACTCATGATCACTTCCAGATGCAAATTATTCCAAATCTTAACTCCACAAATATTCCTGATCTGCTCCAAAAAGCCTCTGGCGGCGTGTACATGCAGTAGTTTTGATAATGCATCATTACTGCGGCTGTATTATGCAGCGAGATGTGGCCCTCGTAGACCTGATATATCCGCTGAGAGGGATCAGAAAGCCACCCTTGACTGGATGTGGCTGCAGCGGGGCCCTTGAGCTAAATAAGGACGCAATGTCCACTGTGCAGCCGAGTGGAAACGTATCAGTGTGGTCACTCTGTGCAAATGACATTAATGAGGTACACTGACCTCAGTGCGCGGCCGAGGCACAATAACAATCATGTGTTGACACAGACGCCAATTATAACCAAGCCAATTATAACAATTTGTGAGACAGACTTAATTCACAGAGCCAGCGTTGTTGTCTCTGTGCAATATGGATTTATTAACCATGTGTTACCAGTGTGAACTTTGGTATCCAGTTAGTTGCAGCGCTGGTAATCTGTTGATGTTATATCCTCAGCAATTTAAATTAAAAAGAAAACATCACTAGTTCTGCTGTCTTTTCTCGCCCAAACGAATCTGTCTTGTTTTGATTTCTCTGTCGACATCATATTGACATTAGGGCTGCAGAATTAGTGCAATATCCAAATCGAGAGGCTGCAGTTTTTCATAAATGAAAAATGTGTTTCAAAACAGCATTATAAGTACTATATACTACATAAGCACTGTATAGCTGCAGAAATGTCCTGAACTACAAATCTTGTTCTTCAGATTTAAGAAAACATCTTTGTTTGAGACAGACTCCAACAAATGTCACATCATCATGATTTTAACAGTGTTTTTTCAGTGAAAATGGAAATTGTGATGCAAAAATGATTATTCCCACTAGAGTCTGACCAATTTGAGATCACTGCTGATAGTAGAGTATGAGTAATCAAAATTCTCATAACGATATATGCACCACTACTCTTTGTGCAGAATATAACATATATAATATAGAATATATACATAAAGACACATTTTTGTGCAGCTCACAAGTGGTGAACACTTGTGACAAAGTGTGTAATGGAGGCAGGATATTTTTACAGTTTAATAGCAAACTTAATGTCAAATGAAACCTGGACACTGAAACAGTAAACTTTCACTGCTATTTTAATAACTGTAAATAGCTATAAATAAATAAAAATTAGCAAAATATGTGTGTATATATTAAACCTAAATTAAATCATATAGATGCATATTGTGCAACATATATGCTGATACTGATATAGACTGATATAGCTGTGATAGGCCTGATGTGTCAGTTGCAATCACAATATTTATCAAAATAATCAAATATGCACAATATTTTTTTCTTTTACCATATTGTGCAGCCCTAATTGACATGCTGAACTTACATTATAAGTGCAGACAGTTTAATCTATGAAGACGTCTCCATTATCAGACCTGAAACCTCAGAGAGTTCATTAGGATGACTCAGCCTGTCAGTTAGTGGGTGAGGCATATTCT
>JAJHUR010105541.1:0-13042 GCA_027495735.1 Lutjanus campechanus
AAATCTACCATTTATACGTTTCCTTTAATAAATGTAATTTAGAGCATTCTATTTGCTCCTAAATGTTGTTTACAGCCCCGTAAAGGATCTATGTGGGATCATCAGAGCGTGCTGCAACAGTCCTGAAAGCCTTTTAGGATTCTTTACATCAGCAAAAGAGATTTAGAAATGATTTTCAGCTCTTATATACAACTCTTTTAGAGTTAATAGTGTGTGAAAAGCTTCTCTGGCTGCTCATCATCCAGCAAAGTGAGGAGAGACACAAGTGAAGAGGAGGATTAAGTTCAGACTCAGGCCTCCATCAGTCCAGGGCAGGGAGGGCAGCTTTCTCCATCCCCGTCCCAGCTGTCGTCCCCCCGGTGTCAGCTTCAGGGACCAGGACTTTGTCCAGAGAGGGGACATTCCTGGCCGACCGCTGCTGGTTGCCATAGGGAGAGGTAAATGAAACAACAGCAGTCGCGTCGCTGCTGCTCCCCCTCCCCTCCCCTCTATACCCCTGCCTCCCCTGTTCCTGGACTATCTAAAGGCCTCTATTTAGAGAGGCTCTCTGCTGCGGGGACAAAGCCTTCGCAGGGATAAAGGAGGGAGGAGTAAAGAGCACAGGGCCCTGAGAGGGAGAAAGGGTTGGAAAAACTGAAAAAGATGAGAGAGATTATGTCTGTCCTCCAAGCTGCTCCTCCTCACACTGCAGTGACATAAAACAAACTGTGGGAGAAGAAGAAAAAGAAGGAAAAAAAATACAAAAAAATTTGCTTGGCAGAAGTATGTTTCTAACTTCTGAAGCCTTCATTTGGAATATTAGAAGGCATTAATAATTCCTACTGTATATATGCAATTAAAAAGCACTTTTGCTTCATCTATGGCCTATAACAATTCAATCCTGCAGAAATAAAGTCATACATACTGGCCACAAATTAAACCTATAAATCAATGCAGGCAGTTCTTCAATATCCACAATTTATAACTTCTAAACTATGCAAATGACTCAAAGTGTAATTAAACATTTTATTTAATAACTTGGACCTAGCAGTAAAATTAAGCGGCAATAAAAAAGCAATTATCAGAGAAATATTTTCACAAAAAAATGTTCAAACTGTGCAGTAAAAACAGAAAAGTCTGAATGTGAACTCTCACAAATCATTCTGAGTAATGTTAATTTATGCGTAAAGTTCACACAAGGACACACGTCATGTGTTTAGACTGAGGTCTGCGAACAGTAATACAGGGGCGAGCAACAAAGGCCAAGTGCTAATTACAAAACATGCTATAATCCCTGCTTCAGATGACTTGGGCCTGATTTTGATTTCATACAACTGGTCTGAGTTGATCTTTAAAGGTAGCAGCAGCAGGATTTTCCTGAGCTGCTCTTAAACGCACCAGAAAGGTAGTTTATTATTGTGTCTCCCTCCCAGGACGTCAAATACAGACGTTTTGGTTTGGTAAAAGAGTCCAAGCACAGAAAAATAATGAGAAATACAGGCAGAGCGCAGTGTTTCTACAGATACAGCCACCACCACACACTCACAGTGGGTCACATGTGATAACTGAAAGGGATTGTGTTTCTGAGTCTATACATTTGTGTTTTTTATGGAAGATGTTGCACGCATTGCCTTTAACTTTTCTTCATCTTGATGCCGCTTGAGAGGCCAAAATAGAGATTCTTACTCACAAAGAAGAATAAAATATAAACATTAATCATTTTAAAATAAATGTAAAGACATAAAACCATATGTAAAGACATAGTTCCTTTAAAGGCAAAGTGTGCAACCAAAATGTCAAACATTTTTTAGATGACTTGGATTGAATTTTGATTTCTTACCCTGGTTTAAGTTGTTCTGCAACTTTTCTTTACTCTTGATGCAGCTTCAGAGACCAAAATAGAGATTCTCACCAACTAAAAAAGAATCATATATAAACTGTTATCATCTTAAAATAAATGTAAAGACACGAAACTGTACACAATCACTTCTTCAAATAAATATTCATCCTCTAAAGGCACAATGTGCGATCAAAATGTACCAAAGTGTTAATTACAACCATGCCTTAATCCCTGCTTCAGACAACCTGGATTAGATTTTGATTTCATACACTGGTTTAAGTTGTTTTCAACTTTTCTTTTGTCTTGATGCTGCTTTAGAGGCCAAAATAGATATTCTTACCAATAACAAGGGATAAAACATAAAATATAATCATCTTAAAATAAATTTAGAGACATACAAGCGTATATAATATTCATCCTTACTCATCTTTTAAAGGCACAATGTGCAACCTAAATGTACCAAATTTTAAAGGCATAATATGCGACATTTTTATTTAAAGAAAACAGTGTATAGACTCAGAAAAATAATCCCCTTTACTCATCACTTATGACCCACAAGAAGTGTTTTCTCATTGTTTTTCTTTGCTCGTGATGTTTTACCAACCCAAAACGTCAGTATCTGACGTCCTGGGAAGGAGACGATTATTCTAGTGTGTTTACAAACAGCTCTGAAGTGTCCTACTGATTCTAACTTTAAAATAAATTTAAATACATAAACTTTATATAGACAAATTGTTTGTTATATTAAAGGCACACATGCAACCAAAATGTACCATGGTGATAATTACAAATATTCCTTAATCCCTGCTTCAGATGACCTGGATTAGATTTAGATTTTATACACCAGTTTAAGCTGTTCTTCAACTTTTCTTGTGTCTTGATGCTGCTTTAGAGGTCAAAACCGAGATTCTTACTGACAAAGAGAACCAGAATATAATCATCTTGAAATGATTTTAGAGGCATCAAATTGTATCGAAATCCAAGGTTTGTTATATTCATCCTTTAAAGACACAACGTGCAACCAAAATGTACCAAATTGCAAATTTAATATAGCTAATTGCTATCACTTGTAATTTAGACAAGCCTCTTTTTTTTGCAAGGCTAAACAACAGACAACAGTAATTATAAACCTGTAATGTTTTCTGATGTTGTTGCACTGTTGACATTAATAAAATCTGTAAACACTGATATAAACCGGGCCGGTGATGATCAGTCGAGAAGCACAAAATGCTCATATTCTATGTATAACTCAAGCTCTTCAATTAAGTATTACTGATTGGGCCTTTAATGGATCTCATTTCATAGGCTAATAATCCTTTATGGATGTGAATCCAGCTGCACTGATAGCACATGAAGCCGCCAGGATTTAAGTCATACGAGGAAAAGTTTCCAGGCACGGCTCAGTAATTCATTCTGGTAATATTGAACATTATTGTGGCGTAACATTGAAATCGGCCAAATCAAAAGAACATTGTGGTAATTAGGCTGTAATTCAAGGAATTACCACATCGCCACACAGGCTTAAATAGTCGTGTTGGGAGAAACGCAAAGCACATTATTTTAATGGTGTAATATGCAAACTATGGCTCGTTTCAATTACATGGCTTAACAATGCATAAATGATGCGAGCCTTGTTATTTGGACTGCAGGGTCCTCAGTTATTCAATCGCTCAGAGGGGCCAATGTTAGGGGCCATGCTGCCTCCTCTCCTACAGTAAAAACACAGCGCTGCTGAGCACCGAGGGCCGCTGCCAAACTACATTTAAGGGAATAAAAATGAACAGCAGAGAATGTAAGCGTTAAATTAACAGTAGGATAATTATATGACCCGTGTGCTGTAAAGATTCAATTTCTAACGCTCTAATTAGGCGACTGTCTCCCCATACATCAGCTCACATCCCTCTGCCAATTTCTCACCAGAAAGCGTCCTGCGAGCGGAAATAATTAGATTTTATTAAGACACGGCTCGTGTAATAAAGAAAATCAGAGGAGGGGCTGGTTAAATATGATATGTTTTTAAAATCATTGATTGTTCCACGCACACAGTTCACTGAGTCCCATTTAAAGAAGAGGACATTTGAGTCCAACCTACAGGGAGAGAGGCTGGATGTCTGACTATATTAACCCATATACTAAACTGTCCACTGTCTACTGTAGGAGGAGCACACACTAACTCTACCCTGCTGACAGAAATACAGCCCATAATAATTCTTAGAAGGATGTTAGACAAAAGTCATTGTAAAGTGACTGTGTAAAGCTGCAACCAGTGATTATTTTCATCATCTAAAAAGTCAAAATTCCCAACCATAATATCCCAGAATCCAAGATGACATATTTAAAGTCCCCCTCGAGTCAAGAATGTGTTTTGCTTATTGTTACGTCACTCAGATGTTTGAGCTTCACTCTGCAGAAGGATGACAGCAGAAGGCTGTATTTACATTACTCAGCTGAGCGGGGAAAGTTTCTCTGCGCTCACCTCAAATCTGAGTTTAGCACGTGGACGCAGCATTTTGTGACATCACGACTATGTTGGAAGCCAATCATGGTCCAACATGCAGCTCACCCAGGTGTGACGTGGCTTTTAAGTGAAGTAGGAGGCATCTTGTGTCCACTAGTTAAACGTTCGGAATAAACATTTTTGCATACTCATAGAATCCGTATTTGCTTCAGTGATGGAAAATGAGTAGATGTAATCATAAGTTTTTTTTTTCAATCTGTGGAAAAACTGCTGTATATAGGATTTTCTTTTTATCCAGTACAATGTTTTAAGCCTTAAAACATGCCTGAACCTACATGTTCAGATTATCATCACAGAAGTTGAAAAATGACCAAATTTTGACATTTGAGAAGCTCCAATCAGAGAATGACCTAGAAAACTGACTTAAATGATGAATTAATTGATGAAACTGCTGCAGACAAATTCGCTGTTGATCGACTGGCACTTTCATCTCTTGCCATGGATAGGTATATATACTGTAAATCATTTTAAGCAGGTTTAACATAGAAACATACGTTTCCCCTCTGACTTAAAAATGCAAGTTCACTGAACTTAGGTTAAATAATTACTTCAAAGTTACCCAATTTTCTTTTGAAATTCAATTTGACAGTTGAGTGAACTCGCAGCAGTACACTCGTTCAATTCAAAACTTGAAATGCTTCAAGTCAAAAGACACAACTCATATTTTTTAAGTTTTGAAGTGGCCTGAAAATAAAAACTAGATGTTTTAAGCCAAATTAACTTTAGGTTAGCAAAACTTATGTTAAGTTAATGACAAAAGAATAGTTGATTCCACTAAATTCCTGTTATGATCTTTTAGAGTGTATGACTGTGTTGAATACTGTTATGATATCTGGACAAATCACTATAGGAGATAAAATCCAAAGAGGTACATTAAGATGTTAACAGCTTAGTATTTAGTGCCACAAAGACACAAAATAGTCCCTGTTGGAGCGTTACTGGTTACAGTCTCATCTTTAGGGAACAATCAGGACTAAATGGATATTTCTTTGCTTTGCTTCTGTTTACCCGCAACAGCTTTGACTTGCTGGGTTCGTTCCAGACTAGTGTTGTCAAAAATATCGATTTATCGATATACATATTGATTCTGAACTTTTCAAATGCTTACAGTACTTACCATACTTTTGGTATGGTCAAAAGTAAATTAAATTAAGGGCCTTCCACACATAAAACGATAACTATAACTATAAATTTAAATATATTGTTGTAAGCAACGTCCACACCATTAACTACATGTAACTATGAAATTATTGTTCTAAAACATTTTTTAACTCAAATGGATGGTGGAGTCCGAACCGCAGCTTTATAGTTTTGATTTGGGCTCTTTGATCCACTTGAGTTAAAACAATTTTCAAAACAATATTTTTATAGTTATAGTTACAGTTCTTGTGTGTGGACGACGCTTAACTCAAGCGGACAGCAAGTCCAGAGTGCCACTTTATAGGTTTGTAACTATTCATTTGGACTCTCTCTGTTTTACAGTTTGCACTGTTTTTTTGAAACATTTCACATTCGTGACCATGTTTGTGCTGTTTTTGAAAACATTTTTGAATTATTTGAACACCTTCTACTTTATAGATGGATACTGCCTATTGTACTGTTTGCACTGTTATACACTTAACTTTTACACTTTTTATACTTAGGTTTATACGTTATTATGCTTATTGATGTACCTTGTTCTTACATTACCACTAGTATTGTTAGTATTTTTTTTCTTTTTATTGTATTGCTTTGTTATTTTCCCTCATTTACTATCCTTTCTTTTTCCTATTCCTTCATCTCTGCTGCTGTGGGACCAAATTTCCCCACGGGGATAAATAAAGAGCTACCTACCTACTTGCCTACCTCGTTGTGGTGTGAACTCCACCATCCACAGTTATGACTATTTTTAAACCGCTATATTTGTAGTTATCTTCACATTTACCGTTCTTGGTGTGGGCGGCCCTTTAGATACTGTTGTGCATAACACGCAGTATCTAAAATTTTAACTTTACTTTGTTAGCCTCAAATAAAAATATGCATAAAAATCTACTTCGTTACATTAGGATTGTTATTGTCATGTTATAGCCTTGTTACATTGATCTAAAAATCAAAAATTTTATGTCCTCAATGTTGTGTCGATTTTACCCTGTGGTACCAAAAATCGATATTTGTCATAGTATTGTATCAAAGATACAAATTCCAGCATTGTGTCACTATACTGACACTATACCAGACCAGAGTGTAAAATCAAAAGAACTGAACCAATCTTTTTGAATTCATAAGATCTAACTTTCAAAATAAAAGATGTCCTGACTTATAACACTGCAGCTTGCTTTGTTAGTCTGTGGATTATACACAGAAAAGACAAAACATTCAATATTTTTTAATCAAGTGCAGATCGTTTGTTGCAGAAGTAATAACAGAGATGTCATGTTGTTGAGGTTTTATTTCAGATTAGCTGTTCAGATATCAATAATTCTCGCTCGGGCTTGTTTCAAGTCTTACATAACGAGAGCCGACCCACGCCTTTTCATCCTTACTGTAATTGTTGTGTGCATCAAAGAGAGGGGAGATTGACAGGCTGTATGGGAGGATTAATACAGTGGGTGAGTGGCTACATACTGGGGGAGGGAGGGGAGGGGAGAGGAGAGAGTAAGATATGGGGTGAGAAGGAGGAGAATGAGCGAAGGACAAAAAGTGGGGAGCGAGTTAACGAGAGGGAGAGCATTAATTGTGTGCATTGTGCCGGGGCTCTTTTGCTGAGTGTGGCTGTCGAGGTGCGGGCGCTAACCCCTCCAGCAGCCCGCCGTGATCTGAGCCAGCTCTCAGACTGCTGTATTCCAATGCAATTAGGCCACTCAAAGGCCTGCTTAAAGCTGCACCCCCACCACACACACACACACAGATAGCAACAGCCCCTGTGGGTCCCCTCCATTGTAGCGGGGAGGTGTATTCTGTCCCTCTTTGAGGCCCAGGATGAAGAGACCACCCTGGGGAGCAGAAAAAAGGGAGGATTACCTCTCTCTTTCTGTCCCTTTCCCTCTGTCTTTCTCTCTGTCTGTCTCTTTATCTTCCTCTCCCTCTTTCTGGTTTAGGAGTTCACCTCTAAATCAGCTCAGCTCAGCTTTGGTTAGCTCCTCCAAAGAGGCGCAACTTGGGAGTTTTCGCAGGAGAAGAAGGAGAAGAAGAGCAATGAGGCATTTCTGTGATGGATGTCATTGTGGGACTGCTTTAGCAATATCACTTCCCTCTTCCTCTTTCATTATTCATACAGTCATATATTTCAACAAGTGGCGTGGGGCGTGTAGCTCACTGGCTTGTCCCCGTTGGCATCGGCGCTGCAGCCTCAGTCTGTCAGTCCCCTCTGTGTGCTGCTGTATTAAGAGAAAGCTCTTCATGATAGCAGAGTTCTCTTGGCTGGGTTTCAGTGTGTCTCATTCCCCAGAAAGCATTTAAAGCAGATTACCAACCTAACGCTACACCTCCCCAATAAGAGAAGAGAGAGAAGAGAAAAAAAAAAGAAAAAAAAACCTGGCACATTAACACCTGCAATACTACTCAATGGCATCAACAGATTAACGAGGTAATCCACACAATGAGGTCTTTGATTCGTGTGGTTTGGCAGCCAATAACGCCAGGCATAATGCACACTGTTATTTCAGACCGTCCCAGCACGAGAAAACCTGGCAGAAGCCGTTCCCTTTTTTTTGTCTCCCCGTCAGATGAGCTTTTGAAGAATTTTAACTCGTGCATCTGGTGCGTTTGCCTGCTTCCTTGTCGGAGAAATAACCTGCTGGCTGCTCCTGTGGCACATGTGAGGGGAGAAAGGGGAGGAATCACAGGCTTTTCTGAAGGCTGTTTAAACAGCAGGGCTGAGGAGCTCTCCCCAGCCACCCCCCCACCACCCCCATTTTTCTGCATAAGGACGTGCGTATAGGAAGTGTGTGTGTGTATGTGTGTGTGTGTGATAGATCTCGCAGTCCCATCGCTCATGTGCGGCTCGATTAGCCCCACGTGCCTCGTTCGTCAGACGTGGAGGCAGAGCAGATGGCAGGAGACGCACCGTGTTACCATGCTGCGGCACTATGTAACGCTGCTCTAATTGAAACATCAATACTGCCCTGTCAATACACTACTGCTACTTTACAAAACACCACCACCTTCAGACCTGCACTTGACTGGGACGGGGCTGTTGTTACTCTGACGTCTTTGTTTCATATAAGGGATCCCAGAGAGCGTTTTTCCATTGAAAAGATGTTTATGGAAGAAAGGGAGTTTTTCTTCTTAACACATTATACATGTTAGAACATAGTTTCTGAAAACGTGAAAAAGAGTATACGTAGTATTGAATTTTGGAGTTAGACAGGTAAACTATTGCTCACAATTTCTGTGTTCGTGATTTTTTGGGTGGACCTAAAATATGGCTCACTGGCGCTGTTGAAATATGCTTCCGTAGCACAAATCATTAGCAGAATAACCCTAACCCTAACCGCAAAGCAGAATATATCAACAGAACACCAGAGCCACATGAATGACACCCCCTCCCCTCACCCTCCCCAGTGGTCAGTTGTGAATGTACCTTCAGCGACTCTGCAGTCCAAATCAGCCCAGCAATTCACTTCAGCTCACATCAGTTCCGACAGCCTGACACAGAAGAAAAAAAAAACCCATCCTGTTACCGTCCTCTAGCTCTGGTGCCTTAAACATGTCTGGACATGTCCAATAAAGCTTTCAGGTCATAGTGGTGTTTGACACTTGGAACGCTCAAAACAAATTGATGTTGTAACCACATTTTAGCCAGTTGAGAAGATGGTAAAAAGTGGTCTTAGATGTTCAGACCGAACATCAACCAGTTTTCAACTAGAAATCAACGTTGAACTCACTGGGATGGCTCAATACCACTTTTTGATGTCCAATACCGATCCCGATACCACAACCTTGAGCAGGGATGGATTTAGTCTTTTTGGTGTCTAAGACAAACACAGACATGGGGCCCTCCACATTCTCTTTCTTCCCCTTTTTCAATCCATGAATAAGGAATAAGTCATAAAAATGAACTTTTATTTATGGTAGAGTATGAAGAACGAAGCCTCAGGAGAGAAGTGGATACTTCTGTATCTCGTGTCAGACGGCAGCACTGCTGGGATAGCTTCACTTCATTTTTCAACAGTCTGTACACCACGCGTCTATCAGGCGTTTTATGGGGCCCTTGGTTACTTGGGGCCCGAGGCAATTACCAACCCTCCCCTCTCTTAAACAACTAGACTGTTAATGATACATTTGTATGGATGTACTTTGCTTCTATAGCCATCTAAAAGGTATCAGGCTCAAACTGTGAAAGAAACATTCTGCTCCCATGCAGGAAGAAATGCATCAGTCTTTTTTTCTTTTTGTTTAAAAGGCAACATTTTTAGCAGCATTGTGGATTTGTTAGCACCATTCAAACATGGCAAATAAAACTTAAATAAACTGCATAAATTGCACTCGGGGACAGTTCACCCCCTAAATCAAAAATACATATTTTTCCTCTGGCTTGTAGTGCTATTTATCTGTTCAAATAGTTTTGGTGTGAGTTGCCAAGCCTTGGAGATATTGACTGTAGAGATGGCTGCTGTCTCTTTCATATAATAGGACAAAATGGCATTTGGTTTGTGGTGCTCAAAGTGCCAAAATACATTTGTAACACTTTAATACCAGTGTCTCTTTCCAGAAACCATGACCCGGTTACTCAAGATAATCCACACACCTTGTTGTGAGCAGTTTCACATACAGTAGGGACTACTTTCTTGGAGAAGGAAAGTAGTGCTGGTAGATTCTACCATTGAAAGAAGGTTCCTGCATGAAACTGATCACAACAAGGTCTGTTGATTATTATTTTCAAATGTATTTTTTGGCATTTGACCACAAGCCGACTGCCATCTAGTTCCCTTACAGACATCCCTATGGTCAATATTTCCAAAACCCTGCAACTCATACCAAAACAATTAAAAATGATAAATAGCACCACAGGCTAGAGGAAAAACAGGGGGTGAACTGTCCTTTAAACTAACTCCACACAGCTGACATGATGACAGCATTGCTGACAGGTCTCATCCATGTTCTAGCTACTGTTCACATGGCACACTGCTAATCTGTGTCTCTCATAACTCTTCTTTACAGCATGTTGCTTAAAGTTTAGTTAAGCGTTTACGTAATAGTTTAGAGTAAGGGATCATATTGTATTATATTTTTGTATCCCCTGATATCAGATCGAGTGATTTTGGCCAGTATCAAAATGATACTGAGTATTGGATCGGTGCCACCCGTGTTTCATATTAAGATGCACTGGTAAAAAGTTTTGGTCTGATTCCAAATTGGTGACAAAGTAACTTTTCCCAACACTTTCTGTAACGGTTTCTGGTGTTTTTAATATCCTAATTTCAATTAAACACTCGAGTTGATCTCTGTTTGTATACAGTGTTGTGGTGGTAAAGGAAGCATGCAGAAATAAGAGAGAGAATTTCCTCAGTAGCATCTCCACTGTGGCACATTTTTAATGAATTGATAAAAAGTTGAGGGAGCTCACATGGCTGTGATCAGTAATTCGACGTTATCGGAAATTCAGCGGAGAACAGAGAGAAATTAGGCGGCTAGAAATTAATTTGCTATTTGTCCAACTCAATGAGGAGTGACACAGCCCCTTTAATGAATGGGTAATCCATTTCTTATTGCACTGAGCTGAGTTCACCCTTCAATGAAGTGGAAAAAGACAAACATATCTTTCACTAACCTTTGCAACTTCCGAGAGCAAACGAGGAGGGGAGATGAGAGCAGAGACCTGCTCCTGAAACTATTTGTTTTTGTGGAAGGATTTATATGTTTGTGTGTGTGTTCCTGTGGCTGCGAGAGTGATTGAGTTTTAAAGCCAGGCTAGGAAGCCACAATAAATAATGCAAGTGTGCCACCACTGAGGCCACACAGTCAAAGTGCTGGACATGGAATTGATTCATGATCAATTGACTTGCTGCACTGTGGAAAATAACAGTCTTTATTTAACCGTGATTCATATTTGTTTCTTCACTTCTCTTCCCCTGCCTCTCTGCTCACAGTTTCTCCTCCTCCCGGATCCGAAGAGTCAGACTGTTGCGCCTCCTTCACGTCCATGACGACACCCCGGAGAGTCTGGGATGGTAAGGACCCGCGATCTCTTTCCATGTCGTCCCTGATGGTCTCATGAAGCTGCTTCACAACAGCAGGTCTCAACCCCATGGAGGACGTCCACACAACATCTGCCTGATGTGACTGTTGGATATACAGCAGTATGAATATGGCTTTATCGACAAGAACTAAATTTAGAAGTATAGTAAAAGCAGCTAGGGCTGCAACTAACAATTACATTCAAAATCAGGTAATCAGCTAATTATTTTTGAAGTTAACCAATTAATTTTTCCGTCCATAACATGTAAGAAAGTCATGAAAAATGGCTGACATCATTTGTGGTGTCAAACCCCTTGTTTTGTCCAATTGACAATGCAAAACCTAAAGATACTACGTTAGCTACACAGCAAAGTAAGACAGCAAATCCTCACAATTGAGAGACTGGAACTCTCTTCATGTCATTTTTGCATGAAACAAATGAGAGGATGAAAGGATTAATTCATTATCCAAAAAATATCTGTCAATTAACAAGTCAATCAATTGATTAATTGTTGCAGATGTGACAAACAGACACACATCTAGCAAGAAAAACAGGCATTTTGGTGGCCAAATGGGCTAAACGCCATGTGACTGCTAGCATGAATACACACACAATCACATTGTTTCCCTTCCATCTCATCCAAATTGTAACCTTCAACGTGAACTGCTTGATCACGCAAATAATTCCCTGAACAGTCAATCAGTGAGTGTGTTTCCATCTGCCTGGTTTTGTGCACATTTTTAATTTGCAAATAAAAAAGCTGAAGTGAAAACACAGTAAATTTGGGGGGAAAAAAGTCAAAAAAATTTGTAAAACATTTTAAAACTTGGCTAAGGTGGAAAAGTTGGCATGTCAATAAAAAAACAAAACCTGACCAAGTGTAATCAAAGTCTTGAAAAAAGACAGCGAAGAAATCATGATGAACATGCATGTGGCTTAAACATCAGTCAAACTTCTGCTCCACTGAAGAGACAAAAACATCAGATTGGTGTGGAGTGAAGAGAAAAATCTGATGTTCCCTAAATTAATACATAAACATAAATATCATATTTCCACCATGTTTTCAACATTGTTCTCCACTGTTTGAGGTTTGACTGGCAACTTGACTGCAGAATTAGCGCCATCAACTGTTTATCTTACATTCACAGCAGTAGTTGATAGAAAAGTACATTAATTCACATTCTCTTTCACCAATTATCTGGATGGAAACCTGGCTACAGTATGTGGACTGGTGGTGCTGCAGTTTACCTGAAAAGCCTGGCTGGACATCAAGGGCTTGTTTAAGGTCTGACCATCCAAGACAAAGTTTCCAGGAGTCTTCACCATCTGGGTGATGGAACAGATATATAATGTTAAAGAGAAATAAAAGGAATAATAGTATAAGACCACAGATCTCATCCTGGTTCTGAGGATGAAACCCAGGATAACAACAGATCATTTCAGGAGAGACTGATTGACGTTTATATCTACAGAGGGTGGGGGTCCTCTTCCACAGAAGCCACCATGTTGCACCGCCATGTTTCTACAGTAGCCCATGTTTGCAGTC
>JAJHUR010105543.1:0-18582 GCA_027495735.1 Lutjanus campechanus
ATTTTATTATATTCTCCACAATCAACTGGCGACCCATGGAAATTATCTTGTGACCCTCTTGGGGCTCCTGACCCCCAGGTTGAGAACCTCTGTTTTAATGAACCACTTATCCATTAGCCTGAGACCTTTGCGGACTAAATGTCACGGGTGAGTTGAGAGGTTACCATTAGCTCAGACATGTTTGTAATAACAGGGAAAGCAGGACATTGAGGACTGAATGGTACAGATGTGTTTAGAAAAAAATGTTTGAAATGTAGAAAGCATTAGTGAGATTTATGGATATGGAAGAAACCAAGTTATAATGGTGTAAATACCCTTGCAAGTAATCACAATGTTTTCAGTTTCTAACAGCAGCTGCTGTGAGAGCATGGCAATTTGTCCAACATATCTTCATATCTAAACAAGAATAGGTTAATCGGCAATAGTTGCTCAAAAGACTAGTGAAGAGCACTTAGTGACAGGTGGCACCTTAAGTACATTACCTAAGTCACATGACATGAATGTTAAAGACATTTAAACACAAGGTTAACAAGTTCAGTTAGGTTTAGGCACCAAAACTACATTAGGCTGCGTTAAGTTACATAATGTTAGGTTACATTTGTGCAATGTTGTGTAAAGTTGCATAATGTTACATTGCATAATGTTATGTTGCATTATATTAGCTTGCATTACATTATGTAATGTTGTGTTGCATTGTGTAGGGTTATATTGCTGTTGCATTGCATTCCTATTGCATTGTGTTGCTGTTGTGTTGCATTGCATTGTTTATGTTGTGTTACATGGCACTGTGTTATGTTGTTTTGCATTACATTGTGTTACACTGTGATACAGTGTGTTACCTTGTGTTGCGTTACCTTGTGTTGCGTTACCTTGTGTTGCTTTACCTTGTGTTGCATTACCTTGTGTTGCATTACCATGTATTGGTTATCTTGTGTTGCTTTACCTTGTGTTGCGTTACCTTGTGTTGCGTTACCTTGTGTTGGTTACCTTGCGTTGTGTAACCTTGCGTTGTGTAACCTTGCGTTGTGTTATTTTGCATTACATTATGTTGCGTTATGTTATGTTGTGTTATATTACATTGCATTAAGTTGTGTTGGGTTGCAATACTTTACTAAACACTGTGTTGTGTTGCCAAGTCATGTGACATGTTATGTAAGCTGCATGATGTAAGTCACATACATAACTATAAAACTTAAAACTTAACAAGTTAACTTTGACATGGAACATGAACTGGGTCTTCTGGGTCAAAGTACTGTGTCCTATGCTCCTCATGATTACTACGGCCACTAGAGGTTGCTGCTTAACAATACACTTAATATGCTGCTTGCACAGACAACCTAGCCTATACGTTGTGAGGACAGGCTGTATTTGTCTCAGAAACCTCTTGATGAAAGAAATGCTAATACAAAATGCATTCTCTTCTCTATTCTGTTTCACTCAGAAATTCGTCACATTGCTGAAGCTAAAGTTGGTCAAACTGCTGTTTCACTGTCTCTTCTTTCCCACCACCAAAATGCATCTGTATTCAAAACCTGTTAATTAGATTAGATGCTGCAGCATCAGAGGAGAAACGGCACATTTCATTAACAAAGCAAATAAAGCAGCAAGAGATTTTGCAGGGCTTTTGCAGTTTAATGAGAAGAGTTTAACCGACTTCAAGTTTTATTTCTGTTCACTGGACAAAGCTTGCCAGGGAATCTTAGATGACACATACAGAAGCAGAGAGAGACGTTTGCATACAGAAACCCACACAGTGATGAACATCTCTAATGAGGCTTTCAAACCGGTGTGTTCGAGAGCAGCGGTGTATCCCTGTACTCGGAGCAAGATGCTGCACTCCCACACACACAAGCTGGAAAAAAATAGTTTGAAAGTGCCTTTTCCAGTATATTTTTCCTCTTTTATAACAAGTCGGAACATGATATCCATAAGAACAGATAAGGTGGAACGAGGGAGCGCTTCCAGAATCAGAAATTGATCATGATAAGCAGTAATGAAACTCACTGAGTTGTACACTCAGTATTGATTTTCTCTCCTGTAACACGGTGTACAGAGACGTCTCCAGTCATATTTAAGCCTCTACTTGACAGTCATTGATGGTTGTATGTGCAAATAGGAGGTGTCTCTATCGCCAGTGTGTACTGCAGTGCACTCACAGGGGACCCGCTTTTTCCATGTTCTCGCTATAGCTCCATTAATCAATTCTCCAATAAGCACAGGGCTTGTCTTGCAACAGCCTTCAAGTTCTACCACTTTCTCCCTCAGTCCAGTTCTCTTTGTAGCTTTTATCCTCTTTTTCAGTGGTTGTAATTTTTCTTTTATTATCTTCTGTTCCCAACTTTTACTTCTTTTTAACGATTAAAACTTTGGGAGAAAAGTGGTGCAGCCTTGTACCGTTTGACACTGGGCTGTAATTTCTGTGTTCGCTGTACGACTGTTAAAAACAAAGTAAAACTGCTCCTTTTGATCATTTACTGTTAACACTGTGGGCATTTACATTGTCCTGAGGAAGATCCACTGTGGACTGAAATCTTGTCCTTGTGTTCATAATACTGGTGGGTTCACACAAAGTGAACCACAGGCTGTCCTTTAATGAATGATTCTCTGGCTTAAACCTACAGTGCATGAATACACACCACACTGCTACTGCCCAACAAAGTGACTGTTTTCTGAAAATATATGTTGACTTGGATATAAAACAGAAATGCAAAGTAAATTTGATTGCACCATTTATTAGAGGTTTATAGCTTGTGACAAATGGCTTTATTAATAGCTCTAAATCATTTTCTGATGCCTTATTGATCACTTAATAAGAACAACATTTGGGTTTACAGGTTGTGAAAAATGATGAATGATCCTCTGTTTAGTAATGCTGCAGTAATGAATGTCTGTGATCTAGTATACTGATGAGTTTGTCATTGTCTAATGGGCTACAGAGGACCCATGTCCTCTGTAGATGAATGGCTCTAATGTAATGAAAACACAACACTACTTATTTTCAAGTAATTATACATGAATGACGGCATGCTTATGGATGGATGGATTGATGAATGGATGTTTTTCATGGGTGCTGCCATTGTTGTGTGATGTAAAACAACTGCAGAACTCGACTCGACGACTTTGAGTGGCGTTCCATTATATTTTTCCTTGTAGGAGTTACGAGTTAGTTGGGAGTTGTCTAGAATAGAACATAAATGAAGCCTCTCAGAGACACAGGTGTGGCTGTAGGCTCCAGGTCTTGTTAAAACAGCTTTTGCCATCTGCTGTCTCTAATACCGTTTATGTTATGCATTGGCCTTTGTGGAGCCAGAACTTCTGTTTTATAATGATAATTTTTTTGTTCTTATTTGACACCATTTTGCAAAAGTACTAAAAAAAACTGACAAATTCCATTGTTGGCAGTAAGGTCTTCTCTGTGGGTGGTGTTACATCTGCAGTGAGCACCATCACAGCTGAATGCTCTGAAGCAGGACACTGAACCCTAAACAGCCTGAGGGATGCTGCACTGCGGGCCATCCAGAGCTTTTTAAACCAGTGTCTACTTAATGTGTGGAGGGCAGGGAGTGCAAATATAACTGATATTTGGGGAAACTAAAAAATTAATTCTAAAACCTAAACTTTTTGAGGTTGTTTTGAAACTTTCTTTCAGCCTTTATTTATTATTTTAATAGTTTTAATATTAGCCCATGGTATATCTACTCACCCTGACAAGTTTAGTTGATATTTACTTCTTTTCCTTTCTCTCATTGTTCTTTGATGAGGATGTCTAGATTGTTGTACTGGTTGTCTCAAAACTCATTAAAATCCCAGTATTCTGTGTTTACAGAGTAGCAACATTCCTCTGGCTTTGTCCTTTCTCTTGTCATGTGGAGAGACACACAGAGTGCGAGCAAAAGGCAAACGCAGAAAGATATTTGGTGTGCTCGTCCTACAGTAATTGGGACTGCTTGAGAGGGAAAAAGTGAGTGAATTATTGAAGAAGACAATTACCTCCACATATCAAACTGTATTTGTTTTTCCCCTGACTGGAAAAAAAAACAGATTTTCACTTTGACCATCAAAAAGAAAAGATGTTCAATAGATTTTGTGAGATTGAGGATGTTCACTGGACCCCGTATCTGTGCTGATCCAGGTTTTCCAGACATTTTTTTCCTAACAGTTTATTTCCAGTCTGTTCTAATTAAATAGAGCAATCCATGATATGTCTTGAGAAGTCACTGCAACTGAAGAAAACACATGAAAATACACAAAACCCAGTCCCTGATGACATGCCCCGCAGAAACATATGCTTCAAATACAAAGAAACAACAAAATGGTGGATCATTAGCCAAACAGTGCAGCATTGTAGTATGTGAACGACTCAGTGTTGTCTCAGAATCAGTGGCATTTTCACTCATATCTGTCTTGTCACGGTCTCTGACAAAGAGGACTCTGGACTTTATTTCAAAACCTGTCAAGACCACGGCTGCGGGGACATTGCTAAATTGCCTGTGCATTGTCTAATTTATTTATCATCACTATTACTGTGACAGGATGTAAAACATCCTCTATGAAATGCACCCAATAACTAAGTCTAGATCTAATTTGAATTTTTTGTTACTGTTGATGGCTGTCCCCTTTCTTGACACCCCCTTCCTTCACACGCTTTCCAAGAAAGTGTGGGAGACAGGACAAGAGGCTACTGTCTGGAGTTGTGAGCCAAGTCTTCTGTAATAAAATTTGGCTACCTCAACCAAAAAGAGTTCATCTGCAAAACAGCGTTCAGAAGAAAACACACAGCAGTGTGTAAATTCTGCAATGCAGTGTTTATTGAGACAGCTGGAACCACATCAAACTTTTATCGGCCCTTAGAAAGGAAATTAAAGAAAGTAAACTAAGTGTAAAGGCTGGTTCACACTACATGCTAGAGCAATACGTGTGCGTGGCATTACCTGTTGGTTTTCATTTCGGCGCCCATATTAACAGGTGAGAGCATCCACAGAACCAGAGTGTGCAGCACTGCTCACGCTGCAGCCACACTTCATCTAGAGATTAGGAGGCTTGCCTGTTTTTCCCGCTTGATGTGTATGGTTCTCAGCAGGAATATACATTAAACTGATCTATTGACATTCATATCGACATTATATCAGCAACAGGACGCCTCACACCAGAGTTTCATCTTCTATAGCTGTGCACAGATCATGAAAAAGGTGCAGCGCAGTGTTTTTTATTTTGCTCTCTTTTCCCTCCTCCCTCTATCCATCCTTCTCTCCCTCCGTCCCTCTCTGAACCAGGAGGAAAATCAATGATTGCCTTCAGAAAACAGCTTTTTTCTTTTCTTCCAAACTCTCCTTCAAACTCTAACTCTAGAAAGACAGGGCTTTCAGCAGTCATCTCGCAGCAGAAACGCAGCCTGTGTGGACACCACAGCCTGTGCGAGCTGTTGCTGTCACTCTGTGCTCAAGCATGTAGTGTGAACCAGACATTATGCCGTATCTCAATTCATATACTTACATCAGTACACTGTCATGTAGTACACTTTGTGCACTTGTACTCACTTGCGTAGTGCGCAAATTTCAACAGGCTGGTGCTTTTTTTTCACTTCATTCAGCGCGAACATCCCTTTAATTGTTTGCATTTAAAATACACCATGATGCCAAACCGGTGATGTTTTCTTCAGTTATTTAATATTTAGTCTATCTATGTGTTTTCTGAATGTATGTGGCAATGTTTTGAAGTCTCAGGACCCTTGTACCATGAACCTTAAAAGGGTCAAAGAAAGTTCAGGGCCACTGTGAAGTAAGCAAAGCACTAAGCTTAACAAACCCACATCAGCTTCACAGAAAAGAAGGAGAGAATATGTCTTATAAATATTGAGCCCACATGTACGGCAAAAAATTCCAATTTGTTTTGCTATTACTGAACTTCACAAATACTGATAAAATAAAAAGATTTTTCCTCAAGAAAGTCAGAGCTCCTCTTTTGACTCGACCACAAACTTTCTGCAAAAGCCTGAGAGGCCTTTTTCTAAAATTACTGTTAAAATCATAAGCTGTAAAGAAAACTGTTATGTCCTTGACTTCAGGTAACCTGTTTCACTGTGAATAGTGAAAGCACACTGTTTTCCTGAATGATGAATAAAGAATTAAATCTAATTTGAGTTGAGTTTCAGTCCAAGTTCAGTTGAGTTCAGTACAGTCTGACAAAACAAATTGTGAATATATTCTGTATTTTGCCATCTGTTGACAATGATTTTGCTTGACACTAGAGATGTGTGGATCGGCTCCGACGTCACCCGAAACCTCATGTATACATAAATCACCCACACACCACCTACTTGTGTCCTATAACTGTGTTTAATGTGTTTTATTTCCTATATATTCTTCACAATAAAAGTTAATTTGCTATGTAAAAGATTTTATTTGAAGCAGCAAAATCAGGAAATGTTGGGTTGTCATCAGCAGTAACTTAACTCGTATCTGGCTGAAAGTGAACATTAAACAGTTAAATGAAAATATAGCTGAAAGTACGAAGAGGGATGCTGGAGAAAAACTAAACTTCAAACCACAGAGATTCAGTTAGAAGCTGCAAAAGTATTGCTGAACACACGGTGACTTTTGAATGTGCTGTTCTCTCTGCTCCTCTTCACATGAGATTAGTCTCACAGCACACGCTTGCTTGAGAGGTGGGTGGGGGGTTGGGTGGTCTTCACAACTTGGCGGAGACAGACATCACCACAACCTGCTCGGTGGCAGGGCAGGCTTGTTTTGGCATCTACTCCAGAGATGATATAATAGGTAACAGAAATGCAAATCCGCACAGCATGGTTTGCCTGAGTGTAGCCAGAAGTGCCAATGGAAATGCCCTAATAATGGAAGACAGATCTGAAACAATGCTGCAACAATGCTGCAAACTCCCCTGCATCAACCTCATTATAATCAAAAATAAAACAGTAATCAGTGTACAACATCAATTTTGTGGCAGATTTACTGTATTACTGAATAAAACATCCACTCTCTATGAACAATAACACCCTTCCTCTCTATTCTCCACAGGGACAAGATGAAATAATAAGAGAGCCATGTATGAATGCTTACCTAACTCTAAATTTATTCATGATGCTCCCCTGGAAATGTCTGGAAATAAATCACTTCCTTCCCGGAAACCTCTGGCCCCTGTCCCCTTGTCCCCCTGCATTTCTCTGGAGTTTTCTCCCAGAGCAGGAGGAGCTCACAGAGAAAGAGAGAAAAGGGGCAGGTGAGAGAAAACGAGATAACTCGTTGCCCTCGGAGGTGGAATTAGTTATCACACTAAAAAGTACAGTAGGTTTGCTTGGTGCTGCATTAGCAGATAGATGCTGGAAAAACTTCTCTCTCAGTTAGATGCAGAGAAGAGCTAAAGAACAAACAGCAGTCTGGGATGAAAGACTGAGGCTGTTTTATATCGACTCACATGAAAGTGGCAAGTCATTGCTGGCAGAGGTGGAGGAAATATTCAGATGTATGACTCAAGGAAAATAATCCACATTGTGAAAATTCCTCATCACAGGTGAAAGTACTGCATTTTAATTATTGCTTAAAGGAATATTTCAACATTTTGAAAAATCTGCATACTTGTTTTTGCTGAAAGTTTGCTGAAAGATTGATTGGCACTCACTTCTGTGTGTAAAGATGGATGATGCACCTCCCACTGTTCGAAACTGAAGCCAAAATATTCTCGATATGAGCGCTTCCATCCTGCATGATGACATTTGAATCCAGATGCAGTAGTGATCAGGTATCAAAGTCCTGCCCATACAGTTGGCCAACTCAAGAGCTCAGCTGCTGTCAATCATAACGTGTAAACCATGTTAGGGCAAAATTTATTTGACATGTACTTTACATGTACTAGTTTGGCCCATGCATCATCTGTGAACATGGAGGGGGCGGGGTCTGTTTGGACTGGAAACAGGGGAAACTGTCCACAAAATACACCTACTACCACATTTAAAACTCTTTAAAACTTTCTTTGTTTAATCCTGACAAAAAGCAAAGTGTAAGAACAACAATTTGCCATTTTACAAGTCAGTCTCTCGCTCAGTAAAGACTGAGGATAATCTCCCAGCTTTCATTGTCAAAATTGGGTGAAAACAATAGGATTAGAATAGAATTAGAATTAGTTATATAAAAAAACCTCCATTGCTGAACCAGTCCAAACTCTTCAGGGCAGCCTTTCATATGGGGACAGTCACATCATGTGCTCACTATTAACAATGAAGAGAGAGAGAGTTTACTGTAAGGCATGTCCTTGAAAGAAATAAAAGGGTTGTAGGTTTGTTAGCATCTGTTCTTGCCCACAGTCAAGCAGCTACCTTGAAATCCCCAGATGATCGGCAGGCAGCAAGATCTATGAATGTCTTTACAGGTTAAATGTGGGACTATGTCTTGGAGTCTTCATCATTTGCTTGTATCTCAGTCGAGAAATAATCCAACACAAAACCCCATAAAATGATGAATCTGACTTTTTACACTTTGTATTCTGTACAAGTTAAGAGCCAGGTGAGCTACTTCTACTGTTTCTAGTCTTTCTTATGAGCTATAAACTTATAAATTGCTGTATATTTAACATCCAGGTTGTCAAAAGTACTTTGATAAGATTTCAACACCAGGTTTTTAAAACAATAAAACACCCGTTATGTATAGTACTGAAAGTACTGAAGCTGTAAAAACAAATTGCTTTTTCAATTCAATTGTCCTGCCTGAAATTTGGCTTGCACCAAAACCAGAGCATATTATTTCTGTACCAGCACTGTGTGCAGGTTGTTAATTCAAAATAATCAAACTGTATGTTGGTCTGAAATTAAAAACAACAACAAAAAAGAAAAATGTGCACAAATTATACATTACCTACATTTTGTTGCAGTCTATACGCCTCTGCAAATAATTTACAATGAATTAAATGTGTGTATCATTATGTAAGTAGCATTTTACTGTTGCAGCTCCTCCAGATGAAGCTCATTAAATTATTTAATATATAATATATCTAGTTATTTCCATTAATCCTGATCAATGTGTCCCACTGCTGTTAAAGCTTCCTCATTAGGGTATTTAAAGCCAAAGGGAATAAGCGAACCTTTCAAAGCTAAACCTTTTAGTGACTCTGGGTTAAGGACCCTCTCATTGACCCTTTGGTGTCCAACGATATATACTTCCAGGATTCAATAATGAGGAATCAGAAATGCATCATTAAGTCTGTAAGAAACTGCCTGTGTGACCGCCCTTATCTGTCCTGGCCTGCGTCAAATCCAGTTACCACCAGAGGACAAGGAGTTTGGTGGTTAACTTAACACAGATTACGGATGACAAGACAGACAGAAACAAAGAGATGTGCAGGTTTTCACTACAGTGGTAGCAGCAGATAATCAGATGTGTGTCAATGTGTGACATCTTACTTGTCTGATACTTAAATTCCCAGTGTCTTTTCCATTTCCACGTCTCAAATCCACTGTGTTTTTTCCCCCGTCCCTTTTAAATGTCAGTCACTGTGTGAGTAGAGTCTGAGTAGAATCTGTGAGAGTCTAATGACATGAAATGTAGATCTTTAAAATCTGGGAACACCCGTGGGAAAGTGAAAGCCCAGGTGAGAATGAGAGATGGAAGCAGAGGATGTTCTTGCATCTGTGAGCCCCACAATAATGCATATTTTATACATATGGTGGGAATACACATTTGTGTGCACACAAACTCTTTGCAGACTCACAGACATACACAGCAGGCTGTTTATGCACGGAAAAGAACAATTAAATTCTATTTTTTTTTTCATCTCTAACTATCCATATTTATATCCTTTGTCCCTCCCTCCTTTCTCATGCATTATGTCATTATATCAGCGGGTTCCTCCCTCTGTACTGCCAGTCTTCTCTATATGGATTTCCTCTGAGACTCTGATACTCGACTCTAACAAGCACAAAGGCAGGAACAGTATGGCAGCCTGAAGCTCCCTGTAGGCCAACGGCGCCTGAGGTCAGAAACAAAGAAAACATCATGCTTTGCGCAGCCTTGAAAAAGATGAGCAGGAGAATACAAGCACGTCAGCCGACTGAATCATCGAATAATAAATCTGAGATGCTCATGCAGGAAAACAAACAGTAACACACACTTGTCTGATTTTTTTTTCCTGTCAGGTACATTGTAATTCAGGTTGCAGCTGTTGACTAAAACCCTCCCCTGAACAGTGAACTACAATCATCGATCAAGTTATGGATTTCTTCACACATATTGAAGCAGACTACCTGTTGCTTTAGTTAGAAAGATAACTGTGTACTGTGTAAGAGTTAGAAGGATGGGGTCTTCTTTATTGCCTCTCTACAACCAAAAACACAACAACAAAAATGTACAGAATCGATTAAACAGTATATTTATCTGCTCTAATGCAAGCTGCAAATGTTAGCATGTCTGGCTAATAGCTCACTACCTAGAGCAGTAATGCTAACATGGCGTTATTTTAAAGGCAAGGGAGCACATAGTGAACTTAAGTGACATTACAGGTTGCATTAGAAAAACCCCATTCGGTTCTAGGCTGTGTGGAAGCCAGTGGTGGATGCTATGAGATTAAGCTAATGTTAGCTTCCTCATCCTGCTTTTTATTGGATTTGGAGAAATTTACACTTCCACAACAACCCCAACACAACCCCAGCCAAACTCGTTACCCAAATAGCACTGCCAAGCACATTGTTTTTTTCCTATCCTCGAAGCTTTTTCTTTTGTAAAAGCTAAAAAATGCTGAAGTGCTGTGAGGTGTTATGATATGTCAATCCTGGAGTGAGCAGCAGTCTGGCACACCAGAGGTGCATTTCTCAGCGCCAGTCAACATGCAATTCTGTTTCTCTGCTGTTTTCTAATCACACATAGAGCTGATCTTCATAATAATTTCATGAATTTAAAGCTTTTGATGTGTTCCTGGATAAAAAGCAGTCCCTCACTGCTTCTCTCCTGCCTGTCTGCTCTGCTCATCTCTGTGGACACAACTCACAAATGTGTGGAATAAGTACATAATTAAAAAAAACTCAAATACAACTAAAAACAGCACCGATGGAAACTCCAGGAAAACAGCAGGAAGAGGAGGAGAGAAATGAAAAGAGTTGAAAATCATGGGATGTATGTTTAACCATTTATCTGAATTATATCATTTATATCTCATAATATATAATTTATATTGTTTATAGTAGATTATGCTATGTGTCCATGCCATGTTCACTCACAAAGCGCAGAAGAAATAGAACAGACGTTGAAACTAATGCTGCAGATCGTGAGCCGACCATGGAGCTCCAGTCCGCAGCGCGCTGTGTGTTCAGCCCAGTTTTTGGCTGTACATCTAATCTGTGTTGCTTGTCCAAGTATGTTTTTTATAGAGCAAGCAATCTGGGAACCAGTGGATCAACAGGTGAGAATCGGGTCTTTTTTCCTGACATTTATAATTAGCTTCGGTCTGTCATAGTGATATCATGAACACAGCCATTAATTGCACAATTAAGACACTTTTATGCACTTCGAGTTTTAAGAGTCAGTCAGATGACACATTATCAACTAACTCACAGAGTTAGTGTTGATATGCTAACAAGCTATAGCTGATAACATGTAGTCGTGCCTAAGGGGGAACCCTATATTTGCAAAATTTGCGAAACTCTCTTGTTCATTTTTTTTTAAACTTATTTATTCATCTGTCTATATAATTTTTGTTTTGTGAGTAGCATAAAGAACTACAACTTTTGTTTAAATAAATGACAAATAAATGAACATATTGACATATTTATCCATTTATATGATTTTTATTTTAGCATAGTAGAGTAGCATAAATTATGCTTGTTTGTCTATATGCATAGTCTAAGAAGATGTTAACTGTTTACAGTGCTGCTGTGCTGAACCAAGTGTGCATGCTTGAGAGTTTCACAAATCTAGGATTCCCTAATAGATATAACCATAACATCTGCTGGGTACAGCTGTGATTTCAGCCGCCAAAATCATTGGTCACCGGCTTGAAATGAGAAGCCTGCTGTTCTCTACCTCTGTCTGACATCAAGGACCCAGTGTTTCAAAAATTAAGCATTTCTACTGGTAAATCAGCCACTTTTAATATTGTAAACTGCATATGTAGCTGAATGAGACTGGAGAACTTGACAGGTATCAACAATAACTAAAGGTTTGCTCAGAGATGGAAGGACAGGATGTGGATGGAAACCACACAGCTGTATGACAGAGAAGTCACTTGTTTAGGCTGTGTGGATTCTATTTTTTTATTTTTGCTATTTGCAGTGACTTCTCAAACAGAAGTCTGCATTGCTCTGCAAGATGGAAACTGCTGACTACCACCAGGTACATACACACTGCGAACTAGACATAACCCTTGGGAGTTCAGTGCAAGTCAACAACTCAACTTTCAAAAAACTTTCCACTAATAACCACCACCATCAGCAGCAGCAGCGGCGGCAGCCTTGGCATGAATGAATCCCATCCTGAAACTTCTCTGTCGGCGGCTGAATGTGAGCCAGGGTGAATTTTGGAGGCACAGTGTCGAATCACCTCCTTTACTTTAACTGTAACTTCAAACTGAACTTCAGGTAGTTCCCTTTCTCACTTCATCCACAGGAACTATTGATGCTTATCTTTTCCTTTTCCCTCAGTTCGGTGTCAAAAAGCCCCCGAAGACATCAAACACTCGGGTGGAAGAAGAAGAGGAAGAAGTGGGAGATAAATCTTAGGTGATATTGTGTACGAGTGTGTGAAGGAGGGAGAGGCAGCAGGAGTAAGTAGAGGGTGCTCTGGGCATCAGAGGAGACTTTAATCATCACCGAGGTGAGGAATGCATGGGAGGGCTCTGAATAGATCTATTGTTCGTCTCTGGTGGGTCCGGGCATAAACAAACAGGAAGATGACGACAGGTGCAGGTAATCACGCTGTCTTTTATGGGTTTCTTTCACTCTCTGTCTCCATCTGCCCTCTGAAAATCACTGACTGTACACTCGTAGAAATAAGGGTTCCTGAAGCGTTCTTCCTGAGGGGCTGAGGACAGAACCATTTACTTTTGAAGAACATATTTTGCAGAAAGTGTTTGTCAAGGGTTTCTTTTTAAGGCTGAGGGTTCCATTAAGAACAATTTTCATCCCCTGAACCCCTCATGGAAGAAAGATTTTTGAAAACCTTGATGAGCTCTTTAGTCAAGGATTCTTTGTGCAACAATATAAAAGATTTCTTGGTAGTACCTCTCTGGTGGATTCAAGATAAAACCCTAAGATATATCAGTGCTCTTATTGGCTCTAGATAAAACTCTTGGAATACAAAAAGGGTTCTTAATAGAACAGCCTGGATGAGTTCTTGTTAGCACCCAGAAGGTCAAAAGGTCCTAGTTAGAACCACAAGAAAGGCTCCTGGCTGGGTTCTAGATAAAACCCTGGAATATAAGCCCCTGTGTGGGGTTCTAGATAAAAAAGAAAAAAGGGTTCTTTGTAAGATTAAAGGTTTCCATTAAAAACCCTTTTCACTAAAGAACACTTTTGGAAAAAAGAGTTCTCAAGGATTGTTGAAATCGTTGAAGAACTCTTTTGTCAGGGGTTCTTTACACCATAGTATAAACCTTTATGTTGGGTTCTCGGCAGAACTCTCTGAATGATTTCCAAGTGGAACCTTTATAAAAAATTCTACTAGAAACCAAAAAGGATTCTTCTATGACTATATGACTGAATGGTTTCAAACCTGACACATTGCTCGTAAATTGAACCACTTCTGCAGAGAAATTGACATATTTTATTTGTTCCTACACAGTGCAGAAAAGTTCAACCTTCCCCTGACCTATTAAAACAAATTCCCCCTGACCTCTTTATCACTTCCTGAAGAATAAATCTTAAAATATTGTATACATCCAGTTTGGCATATGGGTGTAGTTCCTCTCCCTTGGCTCTGTTACTTGACAGTACTCGGAGGAGACAAGCTCCATTTAAAGCTGTAATCCACTGTCAATTTACAAGAGGAAAAATCCCTCATGGTGAAAAAAATAACAACGGTCTTTTCTTCTGTCTGACAAAGAGAGACGACTGGGAGCTGCATTGAGGGAAGACAGAGAGAAAAGTGATGTAGCGTTTCCGAGTTTGGCTTTGTTGGATTTGCTTTCACCCCTGGCCTGGAGAGACACGAGTGAGGTAGAAGAGAAGTGAAGGCTGGTCGGTTCAGACCGTGTCATCTCATTGTTCTGAGGCTGTAGCTGAAGGTGATACATTGATGGTTGTTTGAAAGAGTTTTAGTGCATAGATTAATTCTGAGTTTGTTTATGCCGGGGGAATGAGTCTGGTCTTCATAAATCCAAGCTACCAAAGTTAGGAGAGGCATGGACATTCACAGTAAAGTGATTGTTTGTTTAGGAGCCCTAGAAACACATTGGGAGGTACTTTGTCACCTACATTGAAGAATTCAAGAGACAAATTTGTTTGTAATATTTCAGAATAGTGTTTAACTCCTTTAAAGGGTCAATTCACCCAAAAGGCAACTATTTTGCTAATTTTCCCTTATTTTATGTCCTTGCAGAAAGTTTGGTCTTTTATGTTACTTTCTGTTTTCTCACAGCATTAGAAAATGACATTTAAAAACAACATAAGCAACAGAATTAGTATCTTTTATTTAATTTGAGCGTAAATGTAGGAAATTTAAAGAGCCAGTGTGTACAATTTACTGGCATCTAGTGGTGGGCTTGCAGATTGCAACCAGTTTGCCTCACACTCCGTTTCCAGGAGGGGAACCTACGGCCTCTGTGGAAAAGGACCCGCAACCTCTGTAGATATAACCAGAAATGGCTTATTCTAAGGCAATGAAAACATGATTCTTATTTTCGGGTGATTACAGACTAGTACAAACATAATCATAAATATTAGATTCCATTTCTACCATTTTGGCTGAGGTGGAGATGTTCGTATTGATAAAAAGCAAAAATACAATGAAGTGCAAAGGAAACAGACATAGTGAATAAAGGATGCACATGAGGAATGTGATATTAACGCCCACAGAGACAAACAAATGGTGACAGACGAAAACATCAGATCTGGGTGGACCAGTGAGGAGCCTGTAACCTTCTTCAAATTAAGATGTAAAACAAGACAAGCATATATATCATATTTTCATTGTGTCTTCTAAGTTGTTTTTTCTCTTTTAAAGTTTGATTGCTATTCTTTTAACCATGTTGTCTCCTCCCAGTTCCTAATATTTTCACAGCTCCACCTCTGTGAGTACTTGTGTGAGTGTGTGTTCTGTTTATTTTTCAAATCTCCTTTCAGTATGAATGCTGGTTGACTGCTGTCCATGTGAGGAGCTGCACACCTGTGATCAGTTTCTTATGTGCCTCGTTCTAGTTACCTTCTCCTGTGTCTCCCAGTCCGTTTCTGGGTCTTTAAACCTACCTTGTGTCATATAATGGTCATGGATGGAGACATTAATTAATTAACACTTTCTTTGGCTGATTTTCTCTTGATTTTGCTTAAAATTTGCGATGGAATGAAAAGATGGAAACTCTACTGTGTGTGAAGGACAAATTGTGAGCTTGTTAATTCGTGATTGAAGAGGTTTCAGGAGACCTTGATGTCTTATAAAGAAGCATTTATTGAAGTTCGATCGAGGAGAATAGAGAAGCATCACAAAGTAATCACTGTGAAACTGCCACCTAGTTCTGAGGATTCTGTTGAGGAGTATTTAACTTGTATTGTAAATGTATTCTAATTGTAACGTGTTTGCATGCCCCATGCAGTGCCCTCCACTCCAATTCTGTGTCAATCTGTTGGGTCTATTGTAAAGCACAAATCCATCCATCTACCCTCCTATGGCCTTGGTCTCTGTGGGAGACAGACGGCGTAATAAGGACAGCTGCCCTGGCCGGCCCAGAGACAAAGAGGAGGCAGGTGTTGTTGAAATATGCTTTTAGGATTTATACCTGACCCCAAACTTGACCTGCATGGTTATATTACTTTTAGCCTAAAAGGAGAAAATTTTCCTTCACATTTAACATTTTTTATTGAAACAATTTTTTACCTAAAAATAGTGACTCTGAATTGTGGTGGAAGAAATCTCAGACATTTCCAAACCTGAGCAACGATTCTGCATGACCAGAAACATCTGAGTCATGGAAGATGTTTTCTGTTGTTGTTTTCCTTTAATTGTACTGCTGTATTGGAGCGGTAATTGCTTGCTGATTGATTTAAAACAAGCATGCTGGAAAATCGAAAGTGTATTTGGAGAATCTTAGCTCCAGTGATATTTGTTTATCACTGACTGTTGGACGACCACACTGTGAAATGGAGTTTAGTTCAGTGTGCATTTGTTTTGTATGCAAAGGGACGAGTAAGGTGGGTGTTTGACAGCATGCAGGTATGATAGAGTGTAATGTTTGTTTAAAAAATACTGTATAGAAAATGTTATATTCAGCAGACAATCTGACTTACAGTGTCTCTGTTTTGCTATATTGTCAACTTTTTCCTTTGCTGTGGTCAGTTGGGTGGACGAGCTAATATGGTGCAGTGCTCTTGTGATGAAACTTATTTATTTGAGCTGTGGACAAGACGTGAGAGGAGTTAAGAAAGAAGCGCAATGAGGTGAGAGAAAAAACAAATTCAGACCATTAATCATGACAGCTGATTGTGGGCTGCAACACGAACATCTCAAATTGCTTTCCTGTCTCTGACATTCTCATTAGCACCGCTCTCTGTTGTCTTTCTTTGTCTTCCTCTTTCCCTCTCGCTTCTGAATGCGCCTTGATTTGGAAAGCAGCAGTGACAGCGAGTTAGATTAACTGTTTCTTCCAGTAAAAAAAAAAAAAATCATTACCCCAAAGTACAATAAATCACCGTCAATAATGTAACAGTTAAAAAAAAAAATTGCACTCGCCTGGCAGGACTTTGAATGTCATCTACATCAGCGTTTAATGATAGAGACTCGAGTACTGAACCTATTTTTGGTGTTAACAAGAAAAAACGTTGATAGTTTTGAACACACACAGTGTACCCCTGGGGCAAGACGAGGCTGGGCGTGAGATTAAACACAGCAATTTGCAAGGCAGGGTAAAATCAAGGCCTGAGCACCATGAGAGGAAAAGAAAATGCAAATATTGATTCGTTTATTGGAATAAGGCAGTAAGATCTTCTAAGTTTTTATGAAAAAACGATAATACTTTGTCTGAATGATAATTTTTTCTTGTGTCAAAGCAGCTCCATTTGCAACATCACAGAAAAGATGAGCAACAACAATACATTTAACATAAAGTTACAATCACAAAAAAGTTAGAAAGAGAAACAAAATACAGACATTTAACATTACAGTCACAGAGGACAGTATTCAAAGCACTTCGATGAAAATAAATGGACAAACACTTGTATTATAGTACTGTATAATGCTTATAATCACAGAGGAAAAAAATAAAACAACAAAAATTGTTACTCTCTCCAAAGGACCTGAGGCTGCCAAGAAAATAAATTCTTTGTTTTGTCTTTTAGCCGACAAAGTATGTCAGTATGGTCAACAGATGGTCAATCATGACACCCAAGTATTTGTATGAAAATACCTGCTTGTTTTTTTTCATTAACAAAAGGAACTTGCAGGAGTCGCATGATGAGCCAAATACAATCTCTTCCGTTTTCTTTGTGTGAATTTCAAGAGTTATTATCACTTCATTCAACCATTTTGTCAACATTTGCTCTGAAGGCAGGAACTGGGCACAAACAGCTGTCAGTGCAGCCTTGGAGTGTGAGTGAGTGCATGTATGCATCACCAACAACATATTGCAATTAATGATCTGAGGCAAAAGTGCAATCTGGACACAGCACAGCGCAAAATGGAAAAGAGGCTGAAGCAGGGTATACATACAAATACATTATAAGCCAGGGGAATCGATTAGCAATATGTGCGTGACCTTGACTGATGACAAATCACATCAGCTGCTCTGATCACAAGCCTCAGACAGTTCAACGGGCTCGGATGAAACTCCAGGGACGATTTCACAGAGGGTATTTGTGACCACTGCTTACACGCTGATTGCATCTTGTGTTAAATTGTATTTAATTAGTCGTATGAGAAGATTCTCACATTGCATGTTGGCAGTGGTGGTTCCAGACCAGTTTTACTGGGGTGACCAGTTTTGTCAGAGGGGGACATTTGACCCAGGACAGAAGAAGACGTGCTATCCAAGACACGTTTTATCAGATCCAGTGAATAACTCCTCATGGTCCTCCAGCTCACTGTTCTGTGTGTGCAGAAACTCCAACCTGTCCCCGGCTCTCTCCCCCAAAGCTCCCCGGCTCTCAGCAGTTGTCTGTCGGCTCTCTGCATCAGCTCTGCCCCGGTCCTCTCTTGTACTTGTATTTTCATAGCAATAAAATATTACTTTCCCTCACTGAGGCTACTGGTATTTAACTTTGGGCTGCAGACATGCTGGATTCTGCAATTTTGCTCTGTTTTTATTGTTTTCTTGGCCTTGCGATTTCACAAATTTGATGGGTGGAGCTTCTGAAGGAGCACTGAAGGGAGGGGTGTGTTTGCTCGGCTGTTGTGTTCAAATATCAACTTTCTTTCTCCAGCATGATGCACCCCACCTTTAAGA
>JAJHUR010105546.1:0-10699 GCA_027495735.1 Lutjanus campechanus
AATACCTTCTGCACCCAGCGGTCTTTCGAGTGGACAGATTGTTAAACCAAGCTCCATTTTAAAAGCAGGTATTTTATGGTAGGGTCATATCTTTTCACAGTAAAAACTTTAGTTGCACCATCACTGAGACTCTTTCCTGATTCTCTTTGATCTACAGGTACAATCGGCACACATGTCATTTACTTAGTACAGTCATTATTAACGTGATTAAGTGTTTGCTCTTTTTTGATGAAATAAAGAAAATCATAGTTTTTGTGTTTGTTTCTTGTTTTGACAAGCAAAATGTGACACAGCAGCTTTTAGGCATGGTGACACAATTTGGTGCCTGCGCTTGTGTTCATCCAAAAGGAGGGAGTGTGGGCGTTCTCAAGACAGAGACATTGACGTATGACCTGGTTATGGAGCTAGAGGAAAAATGAAGGGATCACCGAAGTGATTAAAATTAATCTTTACAGGGGACATGTATGGTGGCCTTGAGAGCTCAACGCGCTGCATCTAAAGAAAAAAGACGCAAATAGACAAAACACAAGCACACTGAGAAAACATCCTCACTAATTTGACAGCACAAAATATGCAGCAAAACACAACCAAAAACGGAAACTCTGCAAGTAGCACAGATGTTTCCAGGTGACACTACAAAGTGACGAACCAAGCTGGGACATGTTTGTTTTTGCTGTGGTTTGTGACTTATAAAGTTATGATGCCAGTTATCTGCAAGCAATTTTGGAAAATGAACAAAAATGTAACATTTGTTTTTGTTTTTTTGTTTTTTTGGGTTGACAACAAGCATGTCCCAGCCATGTCCAAGCGTGTTCATCACTTTGTAGTGTCCCATGGAAACAGTAGTCATCTGTAGCTCATTACAGTGTCTCTGTATTTGGTTGTGTTTTCTCACTTTGTAGCCCTTTATTTTTCTAAATGCTAGTGTGCATGTGTTGGCAAATTGGTGAAGATTAATTTACCGTTTTTCTTAATTTGCTTGTATTTTGTCTATTCGCATGTGTTCTCTTAAGTTGCAGAACGTTGAGCTCTCCGGGCCACCGTAGACATGAATATTGATACCAAATGTAATTGAAATCCATCAAATAGTTGTTGAAATATTTCAGTCTAAACTAGGCCTGGATGATAAAACTGAAAATTCAATCATGATAGTGAAGTTTCATATCAGTAGATATTAATTATTGATCATGTAGCTTGTTACTGATGACATGTTGTGCACTCTGAAAGGCTGCTGAGGTGATAAAATAAGTTTGTTGTATTACAGCTCTTGTTCGGGAAGTTTTTTCTGCAGTTTGCACACAATGTTGTTCAGATAATTATTGATCCATGCATCCATCCATGTTCTTCCACTTATCAGCTGTTGGGTCATGCTGGCTGTAGGCTTAGCATGACATCCCTCCTCCAGCTCCTCCACCTCAGCTGGAGGAGGAGGACATCTACTCAAAGCTCCCTTCGGATGTCTGAGCCCCTCGATCTCTGATAGTTGTTGTGCTTAAAACCCCCCACAAAAGACTGCCACACAATAAGCTTGCTTGTCCTTTTTAAAAAAAAATCTGCTCTCATTTTGCTGCTGTCTCTGTCGTCTCAAGTGTAACCCCCAAAACTATTTAAGTATTTTATCAAAGTAGTTCAGTCTGGCTATTGTTTTATCGCTCAGGCCGAGTCTGAACCTAAGTGGTGCAGCGACTCAGTGACTGACATTCTCATCCATCTGCCACGCTGCTAGCAAGGCTAAAATAGTGATATCTTCCCAAGTAAGAGCATTATATGGCCGAATATTGCTAGTTATTTTGATGTAAGAGTGTGTATGTGTTGATAATAAGAAATTGTTTTCACTTTTATCACGAATCACCTCGTAGTTACGGTGTTGGATAGGTGGAGTTAAATCTTAAGGATTATAGCAAAGCTGTGCACAGGTTTATGTGTGTGTGTGTGTGTGTGTGTGTGTGTGTGTGTGCATGTTTGCACAAATCGATACAGCTGGTATCACCCCCCTGAGACTGTCTCCCCCTGCTCTTAGAGATAAAGTCGAGAAAGCAGACCTACAGCCAGACATATGAGTGGGATTAACAACAGGCGCTTATTTGGGAGAAGAAAAGAGGCCAAAGCTAAAGATAGAGGGATTTCAACACTTTTCATTATTTCGTGGAGAATGTGTACAGCAGGTACTGTCAGTGAAAAGGTCAGAATCAATCAATCCAATGTTCTCTGCCAACCTGCCTCAAATTGCATATTGACTCGGTGTAACGGGTCTCCAAACCGGTGGATTGGATGCATGTTGACAACTTTAATGCTACAGTGTGGAGCTTTTCTGGAGAGGTATCTATGTGCCGTTATTGGGTATCTCGGGGAGTTTGAGTTGATGTTACACGGCTCGAGCTGTTCATCTCACTCCTTCCCGCGCTATCTCTTCCCGAAAAACTTTCTGTGCCGGTGTAAATGCGAGCGCGAGAGAGGTGCTGCTGGTTATGGAGCGGAATGCCAAACATGTCCAAGTTTGTGCGTACGTGCATGTATACCTGACACCCGAGAGTTATCTCGATCTGTACCTGTCTGCTATCTGCAGGAGCTGTCAGAGCGATATATAGAAGCAGTGTGTAGTTGCCGGGAAGGGCTGCATGTTGCCTTGTTGGTTTCCACTGAGTTTGCGTATAGCATGTTGAACAGGAGCCACAACAGCTTTGATATGTTGATGAGAACCTTTTATGTCGTGTGTGTGCGCGCGAAGAAAAAGTGTGTGTCGGTATGTGTGTCGGCGCATGTGTCTTAGTCTTTTTGCTCGAGAGCAGGAGGGAGATGCTTCAGATGTGTTGTCCTTTCATTCCAAAGTCCTCCTTTGAGGTAAGAGGATCCCATGGAAACTTAACATTTCATTGTGGCTTGCTGCAGATAAAGATTGAATTATCTGTGTTCTCCTTAAATCCCCATTCAATTTTTTCTAACAGGGATGAAAGATTTTGTCTGTGGCGCCTGAGGAGCTGTGTACCCCGCTGTTTGGTAATATCTGAAATTAATTCCTCCACCCGTCCCAGTTGTGCCTAAACAATTCAAGGGCAGTGTTAGATCCTCAAATTGAGAATTTACTGAAAGGCCTTTGTACCACAGCCAGTGATAGCTTTTTTGTTAAGCATAATTCCATTTATCATTACTGTGTCCTAGCGCAAACTGGTTTGTATTGCCCGAGCAACAAACTATATGTGACGCTCAATCAGAAGGGTTGTTACCCATTAATGGAAGTAGATTTTCGCCCAGTGTTAGAGAGAAAAGAAAGGAGAAGATAATTCTTTGAAGTGAAAGCAGAGAACTCCCCTCTGAGTCCCCACAAAGAAGAATTTCAAGGAACAGAAGGCTGGGTGGGAATGGATAAAAGGTGAAAACAGAGGAGTCTGGAGGTTTTTTTTTGATACCACGCAAGAATACTTCATTCTTTCCAGGTAGGGCTTGCTCCATAATTCAACAGTATCTGGACCATCCACACCGTATTTCCACTATACACACACACACACACACACATATTCGCCCTGTGTGATTGGCCTTTGCCCTGGCCCAGTAGATGGCTGTCTCGGGATGTGAGTCCTCCTGAATGCAGATTCTGCATCGTGGTCTTTATTTCATCTGCAAATATAAGAGAATGGAGACATGGCTAATGGAGTTTGGCAGTTATGCCTTTGGATGAAGTTAAAATGGGTCTCTGGTGATTAAGCCATTACTGGTTTGCAGAAATAAAAAGTTTTCAACAAAACAGAAAAGACTGATAAAGTTGTTCCTTTTGTATCCCTTTCAAACAAAAACTCTTCAGTTGATCTGTACATCACCTATATGCCAGTGTATGGCTCAACAGTGACAAAAAATACATACATACATATTTTGTGGTATTTTTAATAGAATTTCAGAGCTTGTCTTTTACTGGAATACAATCAAAAACTGTTGTTACATCCTGCACTTGGGGCTGTTACTAAATTTGCATCCAATGAAACATTTTCTTGCTTATGATGTTGCTGAAGCATGGAAAGAAAATACATCCTTCCACTGGAGCAGACTCACTGTACAAAGGCACAACTTTAGAACTCTTTTCACTGATTTCGGTGAAACTGGGTCATATTTTATGGAGAAAATATTTTCTGGTTTCCCCCCTGGCGTTCTCCAGCTGCTCAGCTTCATTTTTCTATGATTTTCTTAGAGTTTTCCTGACGGACAGACAGCTGTAGCCTACTTGTTGTTAAAGTAACTAACTGTTGCTGTTAGCTGTGGTTAGCGAGCAGCAGAACAGGGCTCAACAGCCTCCCGACGAACACGACCGGTAACTGGGACGAACGCGGCCTTTGAGACTGACAGGGAATATAATACCAAGGTGGTGTTCTTGCTCCCAGCACCCTGGGGCTAACTGGGCTAATGGCAGGTAGCGGTTAGCTAGCCCTTTCAGACATGCACTGCAACTCTGCAATTATCTAGAAACTACCGGGAGGAGCTGTATATGTGAACACAAATGTCTGGATTTAAACCCAGCCAGCTCCTCGGTCCTAAATCTGGGTGAGCCTCGTAAGAATAGAGAATAGAGCAGCTCAGTGTTTGGAGTGAGCGAGTGGGCGTGTTGTTGATTCTGCATGGTGCGTAGCCGCTCACTTGTGAAGCCACTGATAGTTTAGTTGTCTTAGAGACTACCTGCTGGTTACTATCAGCCTATTGATGTGAAAACATCAGAAAACAGTCATAAAAGCAGCGCACCACAAAGTGTCTCTCTCGCCGGGCAGTGATTATTTATTTCCTATGATGGCGAAGGCACGTCCGCCTTCATCTGACATGCTTTACTATATTCCCTGCCAACAAACCGGCCTCTGTTGGTTTCAGAGGCTGTTTCGGTTCCGGTCTAGCCACGTTAACTGGAGGCTCCCTGCTCAGGAAGAGTCAGCTAATAGGTCCGCTCTCCCTCCTAGCATTACATCCATGAACCGCCATAGCTGCATGGCGGGGGGCGTGACCATTAACTTATTATAGACCTACACAACGCCTTGCTGCTCCGCCTTGCTAACAGTTTTTCCCAGTTCCCACTCACAGTACTGAAAAATTCCCCACCAGCCCAAAAAGCATTTTCTGCCATAGGCCACCATTATAAAGGACACATCTTTAAAGCTGTTGACAGGACCCCTCAAACTGCAAACAAGCTCAGTCAT
This sequence comes from Lutjanus campechanus, assembly GCA_027495735.1. Classification (NCBI taxonomy): domain Eukaryota; kingdom Metazoa; phylum Chordata; class Actinopteri; order Lutjaniformes; family Lutjanidae; genus Lutjanus; species Lutjanus campechanus. The sequence goes on from JAJHUR010105546.1 coordinate 5,172, forward strand.
GACTCTTTCTATTATGAATTATTGATCCATGGAGTTCTTCTATTTGTAAAACTTGAGCCAAAAAAGCTATTTAAAAACAACACTTCTACCGCGCTCTTTGAATACACTATCTAGTTCTTATAATACATGTGTGGGTGTGCCACACAGCATTATTGGCCGTTATAAACATCAGTCAATATCTGCGACAAGTCCATCCCTTGCTGCCTTAAAAAACCTAAGCAATAAGCTTTACACCTGCATCAGTTTATTTATTTATTTATGTATTTTGGTCATGTGGGGGCAGCGGAGCAGGTTGTAAACACAACACTGACATATCATCTCTTTAAAAAATTGATATGTGGAACGTGTCAGCAAACGGTGGCTTATTTACACATGGAGAAGACATGAGCAACATTAAAATTCATTTGAAGTAGCGTGTGTGAGCCAACCTGAGGAATTTAAGTCCAATATTCACTCTCCTTTGAGCTCTGTCTCAACCATCTGTCTCATTAAATGATCCTCTATGTTCACCAGCTAGTCTCTAACTACGTCTGTCTGCACTTTGGTGCTGGTCAATTAGCATACAGTGTTTAATTTATCTGTTAGGATCTCCAGTAGCTGTGCAAAGCTTCCTGGGGTCCACATTTAAAAACATACATGCATTTAAAAAATACAACTGAAAAAAGAAAACATATATTGAACCTAATAGTCCACAAATTATCATTTTTGGACTTGGTGTCTACTGTGGGCAGCAACCTTTTTTGTCTGACCATTCTAATTAAATGTTCAAAACTGGAGAAGATTACATAGTACACACATATTAGAAATCTTGCTAATAAAGTGCAAATATCACAATCAAAGTCCAAAGTGCAATTATTAACTTGCATAGTTAAGTTGTTTGTTAAAAAGTGCTATTAATACCAACCCAGCTGTGCAATATTTACAAGGCAAAAGCTGTCAGTCACTGGTAACAAAGTGCCCTTTGTTACAGTGAACAACAAATTTAGTAATATTCAAACATTATTTCAAGGAGACAGGGTTGGTGTCCAACACATTATTGGAGGGTTCCATCCCACAGGCCTCAATGCAGCTGCACCGCCTGCCTTGTCTATATTTATGTCCCTGCCTCACACATAGAAATCAACAGCATAAAGCAACAAGAAAATAATACACTTTGGAAGCCCCCATATATTTCAACATTTTCACCAGCTGCGGGATTCAACACATTCTGTAGCAGCAGATGTAAACAAGAAAAAATATCTAAGAAAGTGAGAGAGACAGAGGGTAAATATTAGTTCAGAAGCCTGCAGCACTGTTGCTAACAACTGGCTAAAGGACAAAAAGGGATTGAAATATGACTCAAACTGTGTGGAAAGTTAAAGATTACTGCTTTGAGCATTAAAACAGGCAAAAAAAAGAGCTTTAATAAAGCAAACAGCGCGGATGATTTAGTGCGGCCAACCTGACTTGTCACAGAAGCAATCCTTCTAATAGAACCGCTCTGATTTATTGCCGAGACTCTCCACAATAGAGACTGTAATGGGCTTTATTCATATTTTTATTTTATGAAACACGATGAAAGGGGTCATGATGGCCATTAAGAGGATTAATGGTATGTGTTGGGTAAAGAAGATGCTATAAAGTCTTAAAAGTTAATGCTGTCATCTGCAGACTGCTGTCCTGATGGAGTGGGAGGGGCCACGCGCAGCTAATAGACATAATTCAGCCAGGTAATGTCGGATCACTGGGGGACAAGATGGATATCACTTGGCAATGTTATGGGGTGTGTCGTGGTGTGCCGGCACATTTACGCAGGTTATTTATGCTCCATAATGAAGAGCATAATGAAAATTGGACACAACTATAAATATGAGCAGGGAAAGCGTAATGTGGAGGGATAATCATTGATGCAATTAAGGTGTCGTACACATGCAGTGTGAGCCTGGCCTACCCTGACTTTCTCCTCTTCCTTTCACCGAGGCTCTATTTCATCCTGAACCATCACATTCAATCAGACGGCGGATGTCAGCATAAATCCCCTGCTCTTACACAAGGAGGCTGCCATTTTAAATATGTTCATGCCAGAGCAATAAAGTCGTTGGTTAATCTATCTCCGAGGTTATTGACAACTGCTGTTACATTGTTAGCGGTATTTCTCCGTCTTAATTGGCGTGCGGACGTGTTCTCTCGTGTTTCTCGCCGTGTGTGTTTATGCGGGGAGAAATTAAAGAACCAAAGTGTGCAGTTGTGACGGTACTGTCTGAGCTGTCAGTCTGTGAGTGAGAGGGAGGGAGGGAGGCAAAGAAGGAAGGGAGGGAGGGAGAGAAAGTTGGGTCAGAAGATCTGGGGGAGAGAGAGATGGAGACAGATGAGAGGGGGGGGGGAATCCAGGAGCTGAAGTGACCCTGCGGACCAGATGCTGATAAACTGCCATCACTGAGCGCTCTGTCAGCTCTGGCTCTCATCTGTCATTGTCACCCTGCTACATTTCACCCTTTTTCTCCTCCTCCCCCTCCTCTTGCTCTTCTTATTTCTCCTCCTTCACCTTCTCTGCATCATCTTTTCTGCACACCTGAGAGCAGGGCCGGGGGAGAAACAGAGTACAAGTTGTGGCATCACGTATTTAAGACACAAAATATGAGCAGTTGTATTCTGCCAGTTACTGTATTTAAAACTAGATTACTTGATGGGATTACTTTATTTGTTCCTGTTTCATTTGCTCTAAAATTAATGAGGCATGCATTTCTCATACAGATTTTTTTTTTTAGTATGCAGCAACAGTTGTTCCTCCATAAGTCCCACCCCTTTTTGCTCTGTGCTCCAATAACAGTTGAGCAAACTTTGTACTCCACTTCCTCCTTTCTTGTTTCCTGTACTTAGACATGCCATGTGCTAAGTGCATGTATGTTGCAAAGAAAACCAAATTTTGGACATGCTAACTAGCTAGCTCTTCTACATCAAATATTAGCAATCTAGTTAACTTGCATTTTACCAACATTAGCTAACTTAAGATTTGCCTATATGTTGCTTTTACAGGAAAAGGAGAAAGTTGACAGTAGTACCAAGCTTGCTCAACTGTAATTGGAGCACAGAGGGAAAAAAGGAGTTGGCAGGCTCAATTTGTGCCGGCAGTGCACCTGCCATGCACGACACGAGGGGAGACGCACAGCCAGGACACTGTCAGGACTGCATTTTACCCACACACGTGGTCAGGAAGGTCGCAACATTATGCCGCAGTGTAAATTCTGCTTGATATCAGCCAGGCTGCTTTCTGCATCAAAAGACTCTGCATCTAATTTGAAGAAGCACTCTGAGGTAACTTTAAATTCGTTTTTGTCACGCTAGGATGCTCTGTCATGCTAATAGGATTTAATGTGAAGGACAGAGGGTGTTGTACACTGCTACAGGTTTTAAAGCCCCCTGAGGCAAATTGTGATCTGTGATTTTGGGCTTTACGTAAGTAAAATTTGACTCGACTTGCTCATTAGTTTGGCTAACTAGCTGGCTAATTAGCTCATCTGTGTAGCCGAACAAATTAACCTCGGCATAAGTTCAATTAGGAAGACTATCTTTATGCCTCATTTATTCACAACTCTCTCTTTTTCATGCTTTCTTTCCCGCCTATTCTCAATCAGATGATTATGGGTGATTACGTTTTCAGTTAACCAACCAGAGTTTGCTGCTGTCTCCATCAGCCAATCATGTCGGTGCCATCAAACTTTAAAAATCTGTTCCCCCTCTCTGCTGTTGTCAGCTGTCGAATCGTTCCAACCCTGCTCCACCCTGTTATCCTCCAGTTCTTCATGTCCAGAGTCCAGGTTGAGCTCATCATAAATCCGCTCCTCATAACATCCTGATACTCAGCCATCTCTTCACCACCACCAGTGTCTAGACTCCAGCAGGGGGGGTTTCCTACATTAATTTCAGCTTCACTACCCCCTTATACATGATGACGTCACAATGGGGTCTAATCGCCAAAGACTTTCCATAATTGTCATCCTGTTTGTGCACGTCAATTAAACGTATTTTTGATGAAGCCTCTCCGGATTGAAATACGACCGGTTTATTCAACACATGAATGACATTATATTCCAACCCGTTCTCATCCCAACTCATCACATCCTGACATTTTGTCAACGCCTCTCGGCATCTCGTACTGAAGCACAAGGTACCCTTTTGCGTTGCCAGAAAGCCTAAGACAGTGTTTTGGGGGTACAACAAGTACATCAGCTTACATAACTCACCTGATGCCACTGCAGCGACTTGCAAAACAAAAGTCACATGTCACTGAAGCGACTCTGTGTTGAAAGTCTGGTGCTGATGGGTTTACATTGAAGTCACTTGAAAGCCATGTGTGTTGCTTTCACCTGCTCCGTGTGTCTGTAGGAGTCAGCGAGTAATCTGTAGTGGGATGGGTCCTGAAAGGAACCCTCCAAACGCTGCCTGTGTGCGTCCTTTTTCTCTTTCATGCTACTTGCACGTAAGCTCTATATGTCAATATCATTTGTATCTTTACACAATGTAGCTCCATCCTCCTGTAAACATTTCTTAATTTCTTTTTCCATCTGTTATTTAGACACACTCCTTTACATTGAACGCCTCACAACTGCAGCCATTATTTCCACAGACTCGGGCAGCGAGGGAGGCTTTTCACTGACTATTTGGAATTCTTCTTCCATCTTGGACGACCACAGCGGTCGCTATGTGCCAAACAATAGTTGTTTGTGTGTGAAAGAATGTGAAAGAACTCGCGTTGGAGCGCAGATATGTTATTTGATGTTTTATTTTCTGTTAATACGAGTTGTTACACTTGGCCGTGCCTGGAAGAGACAACAACATAAACTTCCAATACAAAGCCTGTATTGACAATAAGCTACAGAGATGATGAGTTATGATTTTAGGGTCTTAGTGCACTGCTGGTTGTATAGGTTAATACATGCAGAGTTGAGGGGGATTAAGTGGAGTTAGCATATCCAGGTGGGGATGTCCTGCACATAAACTATTATCCCTTGCCCCCTAACCTCCGGCATTAGTAGATTAATCGCGACTGGCTGAGTGTTCCTGTGTATATGTAGCATATTTTTAATGCGCGTGTGAGATGAATGCATGAGTGTAAAAGCAGCCTCATCTCGACACACTTCACCGTTCTTTGAAGCAGTGATCTGATATTATGTGACAGAGATGATAAAGAACTGAGGATTTCAGGTATTTCTTCTTGAGCTGGAGTGTATAACGCAGTGTGCGGGTGGAGTGCACTTTTGGAGATATCAGAAATCAAAGATTTGACATAACATCTGACAAAACATCTATACGAACTCTCTTCTTCTTCTTCTTCTTCTTTCCTTCCTATTGCAATTACGTGACAAAAGCATAATATTCAAAGATTGTGAGTTTGTAAATGAGTTAGTTTTCCAAATCATTCTGACATATTGGAGCCATGCGTCCTTCATTCACAGTAAAATATGTGAAGGGACAGAGGATGCTGTGTCCTTGCTCTGCAGTAGGGGTTGGGCAGAAATCCCTCAGGTTAATCTGTCTAATAGCAACTA
>JAJHUR010105549.1:1791-13458 GCA_027495735.1 Lutjanus campechanus
GGGGGCTGCCAAGTCCCGCATTTGGCACGAGGTTCGCACCATAATCCTCTCACATGTGAGTGGAGTGGTCGCCCACTGTTGGGCAGAGTTGGATATCAGTGTGAGTGCATGTGGGTGTAGGCCTATGGAGTAGTGTCCACCTACTGCATGTACAAAACTAGAGATCTGTGCTTGTGATGAGAGTTAATGGGTCAGTTTACCTGAATTATAAAAAAAAAGGAGCAATATTTAAGATCCTAGCATTGAATAATTAGTCCAAATAGTGAGTTGGAGCCATAGATGGTGTATTAAATGAGCTGAATTTCTATATAATATACAGTCTATGGTTGAAGCGAGTTGTTTCACCCTCCCCCTTCCTCTCTAGACTCACAGCTCAGGCTGCCTGCAGGCTGCAGGGACATTGAACCTGCACAAACGCAAGACAAGCGCAATATTATACTTTGACAATGACAAGTGACTTCCACTGTAAGTTTATCAGCTGTTTATAACTGTCAGTTGTCTGTAAATGTAAAGTTAAAACCACAGCACTGAAAATACAAACTCTGGAGTTCAGTGACTGACCGATATGAACATGACGTCCTTCTAAAAGATTATTAATGATTTCTTATAACTCATAAAGAGACGATAACTCATTCGGAGACCATTCGGCATTAATTTAAACTCTGATTGATGTGAAACAGGCAAACAAAAACAGATGCTGGAGTAAAGGCGAACATGCTGGCTGTAGTTTTGTTGACAGAGAAGCCAATATTTCAACTTAGCATGTTTCCTTAATCTCTGATGAGAAATCTTGGTCATTTTATGATTTAGTACAGTAAATATATTAAAGATTTGGAAAATGGTAGTGTAGACAGTGGCAGCTAACTGCAAACTGTCAAGGTTAAACTTAAAAACTGAGTAAACTGAAAGTGGAGGGGAATAATGGTTCATGATTTAATAATTACAAAACCAGGCTAGCAAAACTTAAAAAAACAAACGTATTTATAACTTGAGTGTTTGAATTAAAACTCAGAAATGTTTATTTACAGTGTACAGTTTTAAGAAAGGAACATGAAAAGTTCCTGTTCCTGTTACTCATTGCTACCCTCCCCTGAGTGCAGAGTAGTTAGCACAGAGTATCATCAGAAAATAATTAGCGTCATTCACATATTGCACAATAACACAGGACACACGTTCTGAAAGTGGCAGATGAAGTTTGTAGCGTATTCAAAACCCAGTGTGCATAATCTGAAAAGATCACCAACATTACTTATCGTGATATTCTGGTCCAGGAGCCGTTTGAAAGACGAGAAAGCGGGTAAACAGGAAGTTACCAAGATTTTTATCACTTTTCCAGTGGGCACCAACTCATGCAAATAGTTTTGATTCGCTGTTGCTTTATTACACAGAAACATACAGTCGACCTGTTTTATAGGTACTATTGTTGTGGTCGACAGGAGTTCCAATGAAAACTGATCACCTGGGCAAAAATAAACAAAAACAAAAGATTTCGTAGTGAAAGAATAATGTGTGCACTGTTTTGGTAATGAAACAAGCATTCTCAGAGTCAGCTACTATTTTTAAATGTGAAAATTTAGATTAATCAGTAAAAGCAATCATTATTTGCAAATCTGATATGTTTTTCTTTTGTAATTTGGGTGAACCGATCCTCTCAAGCGGGAACTGTATTTTGTACTTATGAAATATTACTAATTACTTAACGTACAAATGAGAAAGTACTCTCGGTTTGGTTTATTTTACTGTAGTCATCAGTATATATTACAGCAGCCAGCAACATTTTAATCATAGTTGTAGCTAAAAAACTACATTAGCTACACTGTATAAAAAGTTGAGAAAGTTTTAAGCTTTGAGAACTTATAATCTTTAATTGAAACCAGGCTCTCAGCTCACTGTGAACAGTTTTTGAAACAGAATTTTTGGGGGTTTCTAGAAGTCAAATTTTTTATCTACGGAAGAAAAGAAGAAAAGTAAATTATCTCAACAAAAGATTATCGGTGAGAAAAAGTTGTTTTAGTTTATTTTTTTTTGTTACAGAGTAAATGCTGAAAAACTATATCCTCATGCTGTGAGTTCTGGGTGTTGAATCGGCTCTGAGCTGGGGGCCACTTTGTTGAGACACGGCGTGGGAGGAAGGTCTCTGCCTCGCGGTCGGGGGGTGTCTTCTTCGCGTTCAGCTGTTGCTGCAGGTTTGAATTCCCGGCGAATTCATCACGCAGATGTGCTGACCGTCTATTTACCGTAGCACCAAGAACTGCTACAGTAAGGGAATCAAATTAATTGTTCGGGTTTCATTGTGGAAATAAAACGCTGACTCATGAAGCCTTTGACTAAGCTTGCGTGCAGAGGAGAGGAGGACTCATCATTTTGTTGCATGTTGACCCAGTAAATTCTCTTCTGACTTTCCTGTTCTCTGTTTTTTTTAATATATCTTTGTATGAACCTCTTATTATTTTTTTATTCTAGTCTATTTACCGCCCCTTCCCCCCTCCCCCTAAATCTCGCAGATCTTCTCTAATAGCCCTTTAACCTGTGCCACTGGCAGGCCCTTTATCAGTTACTGTAACACTATAATGTATCTTATTTGTAATTCAACCGCTTTGTTTTGCACTTATGCAGTGATGACTCGGAGAGACGTTATCTTTCTGTGTGTCCCTCCGTGTGCCTGTGTGAGTGTTTGTGCCGTATGTGATGTAGAGCCAGCAGACCTGTCTTGTTCTGTCATGTACACTCTTTTCCTTTTCTCTGTGTGTTCGTTGCCTTACCCTTGTCTTTTGCTGTGATGTTGTAGAGCTTGGGACTTATGGGAAACTAAAATATTATCACTCAATGACTGAGGAAGGTAAGCCCGAAAGTTTTCACTTGATTCTTTGAGTCCGCTTCTGTCATCCCTCTTGGGTTTTTTTTGTTTTTTCCTCCATTTTAACCAACTTCAACCCCATTTTTTTTTCGTTTGCTTGTGACATACGGTTTGCACAATTTTGACTTTTTAAGTTCTACAACCTCTCTGAGATTTCACTGACATAAGTGCAAATCATGGTAGCCATGCCATTTCTTTGATTTTACATTTTATTCTCATTTTTATTTTTGGCTTATTCTTTTTTTTTTAATTTCTGCCCACAGAATATGTACATACATATTGTGTGTCACTGTGTGTAGTGTTTATATGGATTTTTTATTTTATTTATTAACCAGATATTTTAAAGACACTCAGAAAATTGCAGTCATATGTTTCTTATGTTTGATTCTGTGGATTCTTGGTCAAATTTGAGGACATTTATCATTATGCAGGCTGGTTAAAACAACACACAAATGCACAGCATACCATCCCATGCCCCGCACTCAGAGAACACAAGGCACAAGGTTTCTTTTTCCTTTCTATTTTTCTTTGGCCCATCTGCGTCGCTGAGAAACACATCATCCATGCCTCAGAGCTCACTTGGAGGTTCCACTTGCACCAGCAGCGGGTGCACACACGCAAGACGTACGTTGCTGAATTCGGCAAACCGGAGTGACTCATCCACCCGGCGGTTGCGTAACAGGCAGAGCTGACAGGGAAAATGAGCGGCTGGCTGTGTAACGGCAGCCATGGGAAGGGCTGGTTATTCTTAAAGACTCTGCAATTGCTTCATCATTATGCAAATTGGGTTGGTTCTGACAATGTTCGCACCTTAAATGGACCTCCCAGGAAACATTTTTTATCCACCCTGCAGACTGAAAGGCAGCCATTTAATCAGGAAAAACTTGATTTCTCTTAGCTTTTGTTTGCTCTTGTCCAAACCTAAGCAGTGAGTCTTTGTGCTCACTTTGATTGATGCACATTGAAGGAACCTTTTATTTGTTTGCCCATTATAACATTTCAAACTGCACCCTGCAAAGGCAAAATGCAGTAACTACCTATTTTGCTAGCTTAAAAAGTATTATGCCATAGAGATGCACGATTTCTGTGAAAACCTACAGCAGCTAGAAAGTGAAAGATAGCACTCACAACAAGGCTAGCCACAACTAAAACTAAATTTACTTTCACAAATTGACATCTTTGTATTTAGGTTTGTTATTCCACATAACTAAACAAGGCAGGAACTAGATTTAGACATGAGGGGGAAGCTAGCTAAACTCCTGCTAAAGCTAACTAGCTTAAATTATCTCAGCAGCTGCCAATTCAGCTTTTGACTTTAGTGGTAAACATGCAATTAGGAAACTCTGTGTGATTAATAAACCTTTTAAATCACATATTTAAGTGAAATGAATTTAAGTTAATTTATTATATTGTGTTAATGTAAATACTAATAGTAGACACAGACTGTCGAATCTACATCTAGGTTTAATGTAGGATAAGTCTATATTTTTGAGATAAAATAATCAAAAGAAGTCATTACAATACTGCAAATGTAAAACTTTTTGTTTTAACTTAAAAAAAAGTTAGTGTCCAGGCTGCCTTAAAATTTTAATCTGTCTGAATTTGAAAAGACAAGTTGAGGTAATTAAGTAATAATTCGAAACAAATAGAATTTCCTTGTCAAATAAACTTGATATTGGTTCAGTTGTACTTCAGAAACGACTGTGAATAAGCCTGATTTCCTTTATAAATAATAATAAATAAAACTTGTATATTTAGATTAAGTTGATGAGACAAAAATCATCTGTGGTGACCTGCTCTCTGCCTTTGTGGGTCTTCGTGGCGAAAGTATTTTCACAGCTAGTACTGAAATCTAATGCCAGGGTGGTTATCTCGAACATTTAAGAAATTCCTTTGAATACCCACAGCGCAGAGCCCAACCCTGATGCTCCAAGCAGAGACAATGATCTCACACCCACATATGTAGAAACGAACACACGCAAGTGCACACACTCACAACCACACACAACCGACTGACAGTGGCCACCCAAGGTGAGTGATGTCAAGGCAGAGGAATGTGTGACGCCGTCTTGTGAAAATGTTCAATATGTGTGTGTGCGTGCGTGCATGCGTGCGTGCGTATGTCTTTGTGTGCATGTGTGTGTCTGAGGCGGGGAGGGGCGGTGCGTCGCCAAACAATGAGAAGACAAAGTGAGAGAAAGACGGCGTTTGCCAAAGACAGATGAGTGAGGAAAAACAGGAGCGATGGAGAAATGTAGAGGGAGATAGAGGAGATAGGAGGAACCCCGGCGGTGACTCGGGGTGGTTAATGATTTTGCCAGAAGGTCACAGACGGTGTTGACACGGTCGGGTGGAGTACGTATCGACGCGTCACTGTGTCAAGCACTGACAAATCAGCCGTGCCCTCATAAAATGAAGAAGAAAAAAAAAAAATCTTTCACATTGATTGCAATGGGCTGATTGGGAGTAGGCAGGACATGCATGCAAAACCTGACACGCACAGGAAGTCAGTGAAATTAGATATGGACACACGATAGCGCCGAGGTTAATGATGCACAAGAGGGTTCATACCAAAAAAACAAAAAAAACATGATAGATGAGACAACACCTCTAACACGGTTTTGCTTCAAATGTAAAAAAAAAACAACAACTCACAGAACTATTGCTGAATAAGCCCAGCCTGCATAGCCATTAAATATTAAAATCTAATTTGTATAACATGGGAACATAAAAACCTGCATCGTGTTTGTGCGTTTGGAGTCGTATTTCTTCTCGTCTCAGTGCTGTAGTGTTGTTCGTGTGTGTGTGTCGTTGGGGGATCTCGGGCCGCGGCGATTTCGTGGAAAGTCATTGTTCCACAAGCCGGCGGCCAGTGATCGCCAGTCGTGGGAAGAACTGCCTTGCGTGTGCCATTGTTCGTAATGTCAAGAGGGTACACTGCTTACGTAAGCCCCAAGGTCGTGTTGTTCAATTGATGACTGGTTCCAATTCAGTCCACTACGTCACAGGACTGCGTTCCCAGTATGAGTGGGGTTATCGAATCAGTCAGTGTTATCAGAAATATATGGTAACACTATTCTTTGAAGAGGTGTGCATAAGACTGTCATGACACTGTCATAACCATGACATGACAGCTTTAGTGACCATGAAGGAGTCTTTATGAATATTTATGACTGTTGTCATAAAGTGTCGTTTGGTCAATTATGTAATTTTTTGTGCAAAGTTGCCATTGTTTGAGATGTCTTTGTTATGACAACTTGACATTAACCAAGACAAAATGGCGTTATGACAACATGACATTAACAAGGCAACATAACCTGTCAAAGTCTTTGTTATGACAACTTGACATGAACCAAGGCAGTATGATCTGTCAGTATCTTTGTTATGACAGTCTTTTTTTATGATAACTTGACATTCACCAAAACGCTATAACCTGTCAATGTCTTTGCCATGACAACTTGACATTAACAAACAAAAATGTCTTCATTATGACAACTCAACATTCATCGACTCAGCATAACCTGTCAGTGTCTTTGTCATGGTAACTTGACGTTAACCAAGACAAAAAATGTCTGTTGTGACAACTTGACATTAATCAAGTTGACATAACCTGTCAGTGTCTTTGGTTGTGACAACTTGGCATGTTAAAACATGAAGTTAAACTTTCATATGTGGTTGACTTTAACTTTGACACATCATAAGACCATCATAAGTGTGTCATGAATATTTTCCTTGACCTCAAGTAAAGTGGTACATTTTGGACTTGTCGTAAAGATGTTATTAAATGTTATAAGGCCAGTTTGATGACCAAGTGCAGTACCAAGGTGTATAAAGTAACCTAATGGACTGTTTGATAAAGTCAAGTTGTCATAACAAAGTCATCTCACACAATGCCAACTTTGCAATAAAAAAAAGAAAACGGACCAAATAACACTTGTGACAGGAGTCATAAACATTCATAAAGACTCCTTCATGTTCATGACAGATGTCATAACATGGTTATGACAGTGTCATGACAGTCTTATGAACACACCCTCAAATAAAGTGTGGAAGTGATTTTAAAAACTGATTAAATTCTTTATTTAGCAGATGTCTCTTAGGTGCTGCAGTATTTCTGTTTTTCTGAGGCTTTGCACACAGCTACTGTATCTAAAAACAGGAGGCACCTAAATACAAGTAATACTAAAAATACAAAGTCTATGATGATAATAAGAATCAGGTGCTTCCTGTTTAAATATTTGAATACAATGTGTTAAACCTACACGTTTTTTATTTTTGATATGCTGTGACGCTGTCCCCAGCTAAGTCTTTGGTTGCTTTTAGTTCCCCGCTGGCCTCTGACATCTCTTGTGATTTTCTGATCTGATACGAGAACTGAACGAGAACAGGATCGGATCTGACCTCCAGAAGGCAGATCTCTTCACAAGAGATTCCTCTCTGCTGGCTTTGCCTCCACCAAGGACCAGGACATTGCAGGATCATCAGTATATGATATGCCACGTCATATTGACTCTTGATGTTGTCTGAACGGCAGTTTTGTGTAAAGCCGCCACCCTGTGTGCACTGTGCTTTTGAAATGTGACCCGTCTTGGGGTCAAAGGTGACGGCGAAGGAGCTCTGACTGGGATGAGGCCGAGAGGCTTTGAAGATGCCGCGGTGCGCGGCTCTCTGTTCTGCGTTTAACCACTGTGGCCACTCTGTTGCAGGTAAATTTCGAGAGAAGGCGTCCATCCTTCACAAGATCGCTAAAAAGAAATGCCAAGTGGAGGACAGTGAGAAGGCCAACGGAGTGGCGAGCCGTTCAGGTAAACACTCGTTCTTGTTCCTCAGATGTGACATTTCACTTTCTTGCTGAGAGTTCGATGAGAAGGTCGATACCCCTCACATGTCTGTACGCTAAATGTGAAGCTACTGCCAGCTTAGTTAGCTTAGCTTAGTGTAAAGACTGGAAAAAGAGGGAGTCGGCTAGCCTGGCTCTGTCCAAAAGTAACACTAATTAACATGTTATATCATGTGTTTAACAAACAAAAACACAAAAACTGACAGGTGGAGACAACATGTTGTAGTTAAACAAGCAAGTACGACAGGATTCCTGCAGGATTCCTGCAGGATGGGAGTCAATTTCACTATTCATGACGGGACAGGAGCAAAAGTCAACAGGAATGGGTGAAACGGGAATCATACTAACAATCAGTCTTTTATATGTAAATATACAGTTCTAAAAAATAAAGAATACTATTTTCTTCATTTTGAACATAATACAAATCGTTCTGTTATCTTTTTAAAAATATTTTGTCATTCTCTCCTGTCTGTTCTGTTGGTGGGTGGAAACAGGATGGGACAGGAGAGGGTGTTTTACCTCTGTAATGGAGTAGGAGTACTTTTCTGGGAGTGGAATGGGACAGGAATGAAAATCCACTCCCCTGTCACTCCCTATTTCTAGCCTCTAACGTTATCAACGCCTACTCCCCTCTCCAAGTCCCGCCCAATTACGTTGTGAGCTAATGTAGATGTAAGCGGTTGAGAGAAGTTTAGGAAGGACCTCCAGTCACCCAGGAGACTGGGGGTTGTGTCCCATGTGACGATCACTATCCCCGTTTAATTTTTTAGTTTGAACGGGGAGGTGTGATGATTCAATCTTCAGGTGCTTCAAAATAATATAATATTCTTTTTCTTTACTTTGAGTAAAAGTGGTGGAGCGTTGTGGTATCAATCTTCTCATCTGGCTCTTGACAAGAAAACAAATAAGCGTGTTTCCCAAAATGTCAAACTATCTCTTTAATTAAATATCAACTGATTATTCACAAAGATGAGTTTGCTGTTACTAAAACTTCATTAATAGGCATCGCTCGGCTACTTAATATTCTTTATATTAGTCATTAGGATTGCCCACTGAAACAGTTAATGAGCATCACATCCGACGTTAAACAAGCATGACATTATCAAGAACTGCCAAATTGATTGCAAGTGTTGTCTTCAAGCTGTATTTAAATCAATCACAGTCACTGCCAAGTGTAATTTATGTGTGTTTTTCACTTCAAAGAGCACTGGACCAAAGGATAAACAGGAGACCAGAGGAAACGCTTTCATGGCCACAATGTAGTCAGAGCAGCAAAATCAAAGAGAGGCATAGATGTTTATCAACAGGGCAAAATTATGCTAACAGCGCCGTATTAACATATTAGCATCTTAATCAAAATTCATGACTGGTAGTCATCACAGCATCCTTAAATTGTGGCGTTTGTAGTGAAATAAGATTTACTATCAGTGTAGTTTAGTATATGATTCATGCGATTGGATTCATATCCCGTCTTTATCTGTAATATCACCGCATCCACGCGAGCGAGTGAAGTCATGTGCTGGACGACGGTGGTTTCAAGTCACATTATCCATCTGAGAATCTTTCTAACTGTCCTTGGATTAAAGTAATTTCCACCGGAATTATAGTCGTATCATCTTATTACATGGCCTCTGGCTCTTTGTGTTTTAATGAGGGCCGTTAAGTAAGTTTGGCGTCAAGTGAAACAGAGTCACATCAGCCACCAGGACATGATGAGGGAGATGATGACAAACACATCATCAGACAGGCATGTGCTTGTTCGTACACAGAGAGACACTTAAATGAGCAGCACTTTTTGATTATCACATTCAAAATTGAAGTGAGTCTCCAGATGAGTCTGTGATTTTTATTTAGATTTACGTCACTGTCATAACTGTTTTTCCATCTAAACACAAATTGGTAATATTAATGGAACTGATTTTACATTGACCTGAAGTTGTGATGGTGTCATTAGAATACACTGGATTGAATCCAAGAGTTTAGCAAAACTAGATTTAAAATGAGTAAGTCCAGATTTAAAATTATGCAGAGCTCTGTTGCACAATTAAAAAACAAATCTCTGCTTCGTAAATCCAAGTTTATTGAGGTAAACTGAAAGTTAAGAGAGTTTAATCAATGTGACGATGCCTGCTTACCCAAATTAAAACAGATAAGTTCTGTCAAGACCTTGTGAATATAAAAGAGGGCAGAAAACAGTCCCGAATGTTACAGAGCAACTTTCATTTCCTGTATATTTCTTAACAAAATGTTATATTGTTTACTCGCTACAGAAAAAGTTAAGAAAATGTTACATTTTTTGCTAGCTAGCTAAAAGTTTAACACGTTATTTTTTTAGCTACTCAAAATGCTAACAAAATGCTACATTCTTTACTAGCTAGCTAAAAAGTACACAAAATGTTACATTGTTTGCTAGCTAGCTAAAAAGTTAACACAATGTTACTCAAAGCTACTCAAAATGCTACCAACATGTTACATTGTTTGTTAGCTACTTTAAAAAATAACAAAATGCTACATTCTTTGTTAGCTAGCTAAAAATTACACAAAATGTTACCGTGTTTGCTAGCTAGCTAGCTAGCTAAAAAGTTCACAAAATGCTAAGTTGTTTGCCAGCTAGCTACAAAGTGAACAAGCTGATTATTTAGCATAATCCATCTGAAAAATGCAGCAATTCTACTAATAATGGATCACAGTTCCAATTGGAGTTTAAAGTTTTGGTGCTACAGATTTCAGTTTAATCTAGGTTTAAGAGTAAAACTAAACTGTGGTTCAGAGAGAGGTTTAAATTTAACCTCTCACAACATTAAGCCAGTTTTTAAAAAAAATTGTCACATCATTATTTCAAATCAAACCATGATTTAATCAGGTTTATAATTTAATCCTTGTTGGTGTAACCCAGCCACTGAGATTAGCCAAATCACAATGACACAGACTTGAGTGAGGTTTGCGGGAAACTGGCCAGTGAATTAGTGCTGAAACAAGAAGTCAATTTGTTAATTTGTTGATGCATATTCAGGTCATTTATCAAGCTAAAATGACATTGACTTGTTCCCACTTAATTGTGAAAAAAATACGTTTCTTTTTGGCATATCCTTGTAAAAAATACTCAATTATAATTAAACACCAGAATCCACAAAGAGTGTCATAAATACTGATAAAAAATGTGTGTAAGCTGCACTTGTAAGCTGGAGCAGATGGATGAGGATCTAATTTGAACTACGTTACATTACACTTGGGTGGTTTAATCTGTGTCTAACAAACATTAGCAGTCAGTAGTAACTATAGCTGTCAATTAAATATAGTGGAGTAAGTATTTTTCTGCAGTTTGTGTTCGATGGGTTGAAGGAGTTAACTACTTAACGCTGCTGAGGTGCTGTCTCCCACCTCTCTCCACGTCATAACAGCTAACACTCTCATTTCTATTTGCGGCTTTGACAGCTTTTGTTCCTCTAAAAGCTTTTCACTTTAATTATTCTTCAAACTTCCCACAGATAAGAACCTTCCCAACAGCTCCAGCGTGGAAGTCGAAGTGACACCACCCATGAATGGCACGGCAGGGCAAGAAGGTGAAACGGTAAGAAGTCGCAGCACGCGCACGCTTACGTGTAAAACTGCAGTTTGTGCTAATTTCGTCCCCACGCCACCGAACTGGGTCGTGTTATGAAAAGGCGACAAAACTGAGAGACGGATATCAAAGTTAGAGTAGACATTTATGAATATTTGATGCCTCTCATCTGTGTCTGTGTTCCACCTCGAGTGTGATTGATGCAAAGGTTGCGCTGACTATGGCACAGGTCACTACTGCTGGTAATTTCCCAGCATGCACTCGGGCGAGTTCCTCCATCTTCAGCCAGACCTGCCAAAGACCCGCCTCCTCCCACTGAGTTCTGTAATCACACTCCTCACTCACCTGCTGCTCCCCACCGCTGGGTGCTCGAAATGAACACACTCGCACACATGCCTCAACACACAC
>JAJHUR010105551.1:1863-30197 GCA_027495735.1 Lutjanus campechanus
TGGGGGCGGGGTTTAGCAAATGATCAATTGTCTGCAGAGGTGGAAAGTAACGAAGACCAAAAACTTGCTACAAATACTTTACGTATATTACAGCGACTGATTTCAACCTACATGGATGGGACAATAAGTCCTTAGTGTATCCATCAGTACATATCATACATGACAGACATAACAAGACGAGCAAGATGTAGACATAAATGAGAATGAAATGAGAAGACAAAAAAGACAATACATGATGAAGAATGACATCAAAGACATAAGACAAAAAAATGGCGTTAAAGATGTAGCAAGACAAAAAACTATTTAAAATGTAAGAATGAAAAAGATGAAAAACAACAATAATACACGTAACAAGACAAAAAACTATTTAAAATATAAGAATGAAAAAGATGAAAAACAATGTAAAAAATGTAACAAAACAAAAAATGTGGAAAAAAAGATGTAACAATAAGAAAAATGTTGTATCAGACTTAATGAGACAAAAAATAACATAAAAGATGCATCAAGACAAAAAAAATACCATATTTAAACACAAGAAATTACACACATGAAAAGATGAAAATTTATGTAAAAGAAACAAGACCAAAAAACATGTAAAAGATGTAAGATGACAAAGATATAACTGACTATTTTTTACTTTTATACTTTGCACAGAGCCTCACTTTTACTTGAGTAAAGAAGTTAAATCTTGCTTCTATCTTTTTGATACATACATATCTGTACTTCTACTTGAGTAAAGAATATGTGCACTTTTGACACCTCTGATTGTCTGACACTGGTCTAAATTTCATGTTTTTAACACATGGGACACCGTGGTTCCTATTTTGAGAACATCGAATTTCCTCTAGATTGTGCAATGATATCATTTCTAAATAAAACCAAGGAGGAATAGACAGCGCAGCTGTGAAATCATGTTTTATTTATAAACTTGAGAGTTTTAAGACATGGCATGGGATGTAATCACCATCACTAAATTGCATCTGGCCTCCAGCAGTCAGACTCAGCTGCTCTCAGTCAGTGTTTTCCAGAACAAAATCTGATATTAAATCTAGTTTTTTTGTCATTTCTGCTTTGAGTGTTTAAGACCTTTTATTATCATATACTTTCGATACACCTGTCCATCCAAACTTTGCTACGTGACAGCCGAAAAACTTTTTGAGTCAAAGCCTGTAATCAGAAGTAATAACAAATGTTCTGTTTGGCATGGCGAGCTTGGCTCAACGCTGCTGGTACTGTCTAAATTCTCCTCAGGATGCTTCATACGAAATCCAGTTATTGTGCAAACACAGCGTAAGCCAGCTCAGAGAAGAGAGTTGACATATTTTGTCCACATTTGGGCTTGACCACTGCCAATAACTGATATATTTAAAAAAACAATTATACAACAGTGCATACGATCTGATGTGGAGCGAGCGCTCAGCAGCCTACTGTGTCTGGATCATGAGCTATTGTTTCGAGTGTGGCAGCTGCTGCATGCTTGTCTGGCACCTCGTTCACTGCTAACTGGCTCCACGTGTGTGGAAAAGGACAGGTCCAGATACATTACTCTGCACACACACTTCACATGTACAGGCGTAAATGCACACCTCGCCACACGCCACAGACAGACACACGCGCGCACACACACACGGTAACTAATCCCCTGGCTTTAGTGGCACAGCGGGAGTGTGGTGGTCTTGTGTGGCTTTATTAACTGGGGTGGGGCAGGGAGAGGTGAGGGATGGGAGGATGGAGGGAGAGGACAGAATAGGGGGATGGGGCGGGGGTGGGGGAGTCCCACCAGGTGCTAATAGATTTCCTGCAGCTTTGAAACGTTTGCTTGCACCGGTCCCCTGGAATGGAGTCGGGTTTCATCTGTGGCAAATTACCCGGACCGAGGATTGACCTCCCTTCAACACACACCCCAGACACACGCCTGCGACACACACTTACCAAGTGGGACAGACGTGTGCACACGCCCACAGTTACGCCTACGTAACACCAACATACATTCTCATTTTGTGAAATTCTCTATGCAATGTGACGTACATCTGTTTTATGAGCATGCCTCTTTACTTCCTGTAATCGCTTAGAAACATTAATTTTGCTTGCAAGCATAGTGATTTTTCATCCTTGAGTTAGTTACCTCACTTGTCACATACTGTGAATAGTTTCACATATTGCAAATAGCATTTACCATTTGTTTTGTATATAGTGATTTTTTGGATAATGTTTGATCATCACCTCAGTGGCTTAGATAACTGTTAGCGACGTTAGCTAGCATCATCTTCTTCTTTCAAATTCGACAGAAAAAAAAAAAACTCACCAGAAACATCTTGGTTCCTCTTTCCACAGTTTTAAGTCTTGCTTTGATGAAATAAACCTGTAATTCACTGAGACAGATGTGAAAATATTCTGGCTCTACACACCGTTTCTCCCTCGCGCTTCTTTCCCAAGATTTTTTTCCAAAATAATACATTAAAAGTTTCTTGTGTGTTTAGGTTAAAACAGCCAAAGTTCATCTTGTAAATCCAGGTTTTATTGAGCTAAACTAGCCTTTCCTTATTAGCCGAGCCTTATTCCTTTTAAAGGAATAAACAGAGCAATGTTTTCAGAGGTACACTTCTTTGCTTTTGTGTTAGATGAGAAGATCAAAACCACTGTTATGTCTGTAGGATAACAGCAGACTAGCCTAGTTTTGCATAACGATTAGAAAAGGGAGGAAAAAGCTGGCTTGGCTCTATCCAAAGAAAACAAAATATTTTCAGACGCCTCCCAAGCTCACTAATTAACATGGCATAGTTGTGGTTTTAGGGATCGTTCAGGGCTGGACAGTTTTTTCAGCCCAGCATATTACATTTCTACCTCAAACAAACAAATAAAGTTTCCATTCTTTATGCTAAGCTAAGCTAAGATAAGCTAATCGTCTGTTAGCTGTGGCTTCATATTTATCCAAAAGACATGAGTGTGGTTCTTGTGTTACCCTTGGGAGGAAGCTGAACAAGCTTATGTCCCAAAACGTCAAACTGATGGAAGAAACATGTCCCAGCTCCATCAGATTGGAATTAATATTAACTTTCATGTGTAACTCTGACAGAAAGCAAAAGGACGTCTTTAACAAAAATCTTTAACGGTTCCTGTAACTCACTCACCCACTTCGACTGCACTAATTATGCATTTACACACATTTGCACTTACTCAGCATCTAATTACCCCTATACCACACACACACACACACCCCTTCACCGCACGCCAACCCTTTGATTGTTGCGGTGGGAGAGGTGCTGCACTCGCCTGTTTGCATGCTTGTAATTTCTCCTGCATGCGTGTGTGTGTGTGTGTGTTCACATGATTGCTCCAGACTGGAGCTGAAGGTTTGATTAGACACTTTTGCTCAGTAAAGTAATGTATGTACTATGAGTGATTATACATATTTGCATGTGTAGGTGTGAGGATTTATAAGGTTGTTTATCTGTTGTGTGGCTGTATTTTTGTATGTACACGTGTGTGACTGTTTGTGCGTGTGTGTGGGCTTGTAGGACTTGCGAGATGCAGCTGTAGGTTAATTTAGCCAAACTACACGGGACTTGGCGTGTCAGAGGATCTTTAAGAGGGCAGACTTTCTGTGTGTGCCAGACCATGGCGCTTAATCACGCACATTGTTGTTCCACACGGTTGAAATGCTGACTCGCTGTCCCGATCAGACACCTGGGGCTCCCAGCAGAGGAAATAACTCACGCTCACCAGAATAAAAGACGTCTGCCTGACTCCCTGTCTGTGTTATGTAATTGACTTGTATCTGATATGTGTCTGACTGTCTGCGTTAGTCATTGTTTGTGACTCTGAACATGAATCGATCTGTTTGGTCTGACGGTCAGTAGAGCAAACAGCAAATCAGTCAGTTAGGCAGTTAAAAAGCTGTCTGCCGTTGGAGAAGGAACAATAGTCATAGCAGGGGCCAGATGCTGACAAATGCAATTTATTATTGCTATTTGCTCAGTTTGCATGACTGATTCATGCTGCATCACTGCTTTGTCAACAGATTAGTCTTATCTACAGAACAATTATCATTTCCTATAAAGAGTCAGCTCATCCAAGTGACCAAAAATCATATTTTCTTACTTTACTTCTAGAGGTATCGAGTCATGCATACAGCTGTGGACTTATTTGTCCCGGTTTTAAGATATTTCTCACTCACAGTGTCCCTGTTGATAAATCACAGACCTTAGAGTGACAAATATTCACTCTAACTACTTACTACCAAAGAAATAGTCCATATGAAAACTATTCACTGTGTTTTCTGTGAATTCCTCAGTAACAAAGTCATTAGACAAATGTAAAAAATGACGTTACTTGCTGGAACTGTTGCAGAAGCTTGAATGCCCGGCAACCACTTGAGATGCAGTGACCGATTCTGGAAGAAAAAGATGGTTGATTGTTGTGGGAATGACACTGAACAATCAGCTATCTCAACGACCTGTGATTAGTCAAAGTCTCCCGTCACAGGCTAGATTTTCTTAAGCCTGAAAACAGAGCCAAGATGAGGAGCAGAAGTCTAGTTTTCATTCCGACCACTTGAATTAAATCATGCTGAAAGATTACAGAACTTTTGCCAAACAACATCAAAAATGAACAGCCTGCCCCAGCTTTGTTTATTTATCTATCTTTTTTTTTTTTTTTTTAAATTTCTCAGGAACAGTGCATATTAATAAACATTACTGTAAAGATGCCAGAATTGGCCAGATGTAAAGTTGGCAACCTAAACTCAGTGTGAAAATTGAGAATTCAGTAACAAAACAAGTCATAACAACAATTCTGAGTAAAAGCAGACAGTATTAAGCAGAGAACAGACATGGCAGAGTAATAACAGCAGACTAATAAAATCGGAGCAGTTGAAAAAGACCAGAAGCAAATAGCACAACAACAGCACAAGCAAGGTCAACAACAACAAACAAATGTAAGCAAATGTAAGCTGGTTAGTTGTGATTTCACACTGCGAATACGTGAGCATACTAAAGAACTATATATGACATACCAGGCATGACAGGTAGGTGTCGTCACCACCTATGTGGAGGGTGCGTTTGACGCCAGCATGGTGTTCAAAATTTCTCTCTCATCCTCTAAGAAGAAAACTGAAAATTTTTGTGAGTTTTTTCCACCTTACCCATGACAAAGTTGTCTGACCAAATGTCCACTGCTCATTTTCTATAGGGCTCTGTGTCCTCACGGGTGTTTTTGGACACAAGTGGTCGTGTCGCTTCTCAGTATTACACGTCTGACCAACAAAAGGCTACACCGTGCTACACTTCTAGCTGCAACTAGTCGGACAAATCCTTGCTAGTGAGTTGATTTAAAACCGGACCGACATGGTGGCTCATTTGGAAACTACAAAAGTAGTTCACCGAAATGTGTTTCTGAAAACATTTTAGGCGAGAAATAAGTCCTGCAGTTGCTGAACCTGTCTTCGTGTAAAATTGAGAACAGTCAGTTTAAATGTTTTTTTGGGAGGTTTTCCAGAGGTGGTGAGTCACTGGCCTGACCAGTGTGACACCATGACTCTCAAATCGCACTACAGCTCTATCAGAACAGATCATGTGACTGCTTACATAGACAAGGGATGGGAAGCATTGAAATGATGGATACCCTGAAAGGTGTTGACAGACGGCAAGTGAGTACACTCATTTCCTAAAATGTTTAAAACTCTTGTGAGTACAGGTTTCCAAATTACTGAATGATTAAAAGTCATGTTGATGAATCTCCGTCTTCAGTTTTCAGGAGTTGCTGAACATTTTTTTTTATCCTCCCTGTTTGAGCGCCATAATTAAAGACAAAGTTTTGACAGCTTGTTTCTCTTTCACTTCGGGTCCGTCTGCAGATCTCTGTCAGTGCTCCTCTGTTCTTCACTCCCCTGAGATAAGGACCACTCACATTTCCAGTCAAGAACAGCTGATACGAAACCGTGGGTGATGCTGGTGATTCAAAAACCACATCAAATCCCCAGGTACTGGTCACTGCACCGCCCAGTCAGGGAGGGCGTCCTGCATCTGCCCTGGGTGTTTTCCTGTTTTCCCGATACAGCTGGGGCCTCCACTTTAGCTTCACTTTCTCTGCGGCCAGAAAAACATGAAAGGAACATGAAAAGTCAATGCTACCAGACTGCAGCAATTACAACAAAGTGAGTGCATAAATGACCAGCAGATGAGTCACAAAGTAACAGAGCTCCCATCAGTGATCCGGCGCAGCGCAGAGACAGCGGAGCAGGTGAAGCAAATTTAAAATTCAAACTGTTTTGGAAATACGGGGGAAAGGCTTTGACCGTGCCAAGCCAACTGTGTAAATGTCCGGCAAAATAGAGCTTTTTTTCCCTCCAAGCTTTCATGTGGTTCAAGTTGCACAAGGCCATGTAAATAATTTCTTTTGCTAATTTTCTGAGGAACTGCGTCATTTCAGGGATGTTTGTACGCACAAGAATTATTCTGATGTCACAACAATATACAGCACGCCGTCACCATCAGTTTCGTCATGCAGGCCACCGTCGTTTATATGGAACTCAGTTCAGTTACTTAAACAATTAATGATTTGATTTTATTCATGAGGAGATCACAATGTTCCCCTCCTTGGCTGCTGTAATTCTTGGTAAAGACGAATAATTAAAATGTCATATGACACATTCATCCAACCATGTTACCCAACTTCCACACAAAGAGTCACACATGAGTTCAATTGAATTGAACCGCAATCCACCGTTTTGAGGTGAACCCAAGACTGCTTTGGTTGGTTACTCCTGGATTCCAAAACAACTGTCACATTGAACAAAATGTACCAGATTTCTGGGAGCATTTGGTACTCAGGTTGAAGGTTTCCTTCATCTTGAATGCAGTCAAGGCCTCAGTATACTTAAAGTAAAGTGCTTGTCAGATTGTTGTAACAGCGTATGAAACCCTCTTCTCCTTCACCTCTCTGATGTCTTCATTTTGGGGGTTTGCGCGCATCATTTTTGCAACTTCATTAAACTGGCACTCCAGCAAGATTGCCTACTTTGAAACAGCAACTACCTGGGCGTGCTGACATGATAGAGTAGGAAGTTTCTTTTTAAATTATCCCCAAAGCTTTCTTTTTTCATTCATCACACCACCACTTCTGCCACTTTTTGCTCCAGTCCGGTAATGCAAGACTGTCTGAAAGTCTGTCAAGACAACCGTGTGATTTAGAAATGATCACAGCATGTCTGTGTTTCGTGTTCTCGTTCCCATGTTGTCAAATATCGATGTTAACGTCATGCCCCTCAGGAAATGCTGTCGAAACAAAACAAAAAATAAAAGCGACCACAAGTAACTGATTGATTGAGTGACTGATTGATGTAAAACAAACAAACAATTCAAGGAATAATATATAAAGTGTGAAACACTTATTCTCAACACTTATGGTCCCTGATGTCATAAAAAACAGGATGACAATTACACATAACACACACAGATTCCCTAAAACAATAACCAACAAAAACCAAGGACATCCTACAGATGAGAACAATAAAAATGAACTTCAAGTTCCTGTCCTAGTGTCTTCCTTCAGGATTCATATGCCCTAAGAGCATTCACAAAACCAATAAAAGCACAGCAACAGAGGCAATAAAAGAACTAAAGGCATTCATAATTTATGAGAAAAAGACAGAACAACAAAACATAACAGAATAGAAAGGCACTAATAACACCCAGGACCCGGTGTGAGACCAGATGAGCCCAGACAAAATCCTCTAGATTTTGATTGTTTGATGCTAAGAGGAAGGCTATTCCAAAGTGAAGGTCCCTGTATAAAGAAAAATAGCTTCAGGCTACACTGGTTACTTGCTGCACCTTGCATGAGTGCACACCAGCCCTGGTAGTGACCAAGATGAGATGCCGATTCGCACGGGACCAGTATTCTCACATGACCTCTGTGTTTGGTGAAATATGGTTGGTAATTTTAGTATTTCTTTGGCAAAATACATGTTACAGACATGACAGTTCTGCATGGGATTAAGATCACCGACGACCACCACAATTTTTTACGAATTTCTAGAGGTCACAAGGTAATACTAGTCCAGTGCGAACAGCTTTAAATACACTGAGTTCAGGCAGGCGATGTGATGCAGCTGTAAAGAGGCTATAACGAAAAGTGGTAATTTTTAAACAAGTATAATCTCTTTGGCCTTCAAGTTTACATTGTACTATCTTGTAATGTAATGTCATTGTACTACAGTGTAAGGAAGTCACATGCAGTTGACTGTTGACCCTCAGAGAATAGACTTTCTGAATAAGAGAGGCACGGTTCATCCATCCATCCCACTTATCATTCAGAGGTTTGAAGGGGGTTAGAGCCAGTCCAAGCTGAAACTGGGCGAGAAGAGGGTTACGTTCTGGACAGGTCGCCAGGAGGAACCAACGCAGGCACGAGGAGAACATGCAAACCCGTCGCAGAAAGGCCCACAGGCAACGGCGCTAACCACTGCATCACTGCCAGAAAGGTACAATGAAAAAAGAAATTCTGTGGGGAAGAACAAGATATGCTAAACATATCAGTCTCAGCTTCCCTGAAACCTGATCCCCTTGTGCCTTAAAAGTATCACAAGTCGTCCACTACAGCGGTTGTGATTGGGTTTTGAGTCTGAGCCAAACAAATGCCTTTACAAGGTGTGTGAAATTGAAATAAAAGGGTACGAACTTCATTTGGGATCCGGGTGATTACTCACATCAGAAGTTAAAGCTACAACCTTTAAAATTACATAGAAGAGCTAAAAGACAGGAGATGTAGAGACAAACAAAAACCTCAACAATGCCCCGGTGGTCTGATCCTTGCTCTTTCGTCCCGGTCGAGAGTCTGAAGTCTGCTGGTTTTTTTCTGACCAGAAGCCTCAGTGTTTTTCTTTCTTCCCAATAAACATGCGCCTACTGGAACCTTTATTTTAAAGCACACTGATAAGACATAACAAGTTGTACTACTTATTAGACTTTCTTAGAGGGTAATTAAGGGCACGTTACAACAGAACTGTACAGTAAACTAAAATGTATTTCTATTTTTTGTCTAATTTAATACAAAGTACAGCTTGTTGCGTCTTATTAGTGTACTGTAAAATAAAGTGCCACCACATTTTCTCTGTGTGAGTCAGCTGCAGGAATAAAACAGGTTGCGTGAGGGGACAGTGTACTCTTAAGTAATCCAAAACCAGTTAATACTGTAGGACCGCTTCCACGGAATAGGAAGGGAGAATGCAGAAACCATATCTTCCTCATCTTGAACGGCAAGGAATGCAAGAGTAAGCATTAGCTGAGAAGAGGGAGAAAGAGGGGTTTTGAGTACATGCATATAAATGAAGTGGTGTGCTATAGTATGTGACCATTCCTGGTCAAGCATATGGGATCCAATTTTACTTTTAAGCACTTAAAGGTTCAATCTGGTGCACAAAATGACATGTGACACCGTCTGTGGAAAGCCCCCTTTTTGGAAAAACAAATCTGCCAGTGTAATGAGACTGTTAATACTTACAAATGTAATTACTTACATAACAAACTCTTCATATTTACACTAGACGCCGTTTACTTGCGGGACTTCAAGCCAGATATCCATCAGTGACAGGGGGGACACAAGCCCAAAGACTTAGGATAACAATCAAAAACACAACAGGAGTGACCTCTGAGTGTAAACCGACTTGGTCATCTTGTTGCCAGACGCGAAATCCAGAGCCCCCGGCAGGAAATCCACCGAGTGCTGTTGACATCGCAACTCATCCGTGACAGACAAGGAATAACACTTTTGGAAAGGAAGAGTTTAGGGGAGTCCAAGAAAGACAGGGTGCCGTCACCGGAAAACATGGTTTTTAGCATGATAATAAATCTTTCACACAATATTCACTCAAGGAAAGAGAATGCATCAAAAACAGAGATTACGCAGAGTGAAAAATATGCTGTTTCCAAAATATAACAGACTTATGGGTAAAAATACAACAGGGCTGAAGAATGTACTCCGTAATTTCTTTGTATTATGATGTTGATAAATTATATTTTGAATGGGGGTTCGGTTTCTTCATTCATACAGTCTTAGAAATAATGATGCTGCCTAGAACCATAAAGGTTTCTTTGGCTTATCCCCACAAGAGAACCCCTTTTTGTTTCTGTTAGAACTTTTATCAAGATTCCATTTGTAACCCTTCACAGAGTTCTATCTAGAATCAAACATAAAGAGTTATACCTAGAACCATCTGCAAAAGGTAGCACTAAGAACCCCCTATGAGAGGTTCTACAGAGAACCTCTCTATGGTGTAATGGTTCCACCCAAAACCCTCTTTTTATATTCCAAGGGCTTTATCTAGAACCCACTGAGGGGGTTCCGCCGAGAACCCTATGATGAAATGTTCAAGGATTTCTTACTCTTTCCTCTACAAAGGGTTCTTTGGATGAAAAGGGCTCTTAATGTCTCGCAAAGAATGCTTGACAAACTCTTTCTTCAAAAAAAAGGGTTCTTCAGAAGCAAATGGTTCTGGGCAGAACCTCAGCCCTTCAAGAAGAACCCTTAATTCTTAGAGTGTACTTGCCTAAAATAGCAGTTTCAAACAGCTCTGGTTGATGCTGCTGTAATCAATTTCTGTCACATGCTCTGTAAAATATGTAATTTCATATTATTGGTCTCCGTATAGTCATTTGCCAGCTGTGCTACCAACAATAAAGGCCATTTTTTATTAAAACTAAATACTAAAGACATTGTAATTGGTCTCATTTATAATGTCCCCAAGCACCTAAAGGATTTTTCTTCAGTACACCATTCAGAACTCGGGTTAGTTTTTAACGTCTATAATAAAGAGTAAAATGAGCCTGTAGTTTGTCTTCGGGGGGCAGTGAGGAATAGTGGCTCTAAGAATCTGGGCTTGAGCACAGCTGGTTTCAGGTTCAAGTGTAAAGCGGACTGCGCTAACGAGAAAGTCACTTACTATTTGATCAACATGCAATAGGGAAAACAGGAATTACTGCAAATTTATGACCAGAGAACATTACGGGTCGTTGTTAATGGACGTGTCCTTGAGCCAAATTCAATGTTGTAGAGAGATGTGGCTGGACCTACGCCTCCTCCACCGTTTCTTTTCCTGGACAGTGTTGATTTTGGCCGGATGTCAGTTTCTGATGTTGGCTAGACACTGGGAGAGCAGACTCAGGGTGCTTCCTTCTCATTCTCACACACATTTGGATGGGAAATGTGTGTTGGCAATGTGACAGAAGTTAGTAACAGAAATCTGATCCGCTGTGGAAAAAAACAGAGACGTTTTGCAAGAAAAGGACATCAGCCAGAACTCTAAAAGCAACAGATAGTAATCATAAACTTTTATTCTGAATATACCTTATTTGCACATGAATAAACACGTTTTTCCTCCCCAGGATTATAAACATTGTTCTTTTTTCTTTTTGTTGAGAACAACATCTGTTTTGTACAAATTTTTACATGACTGATTCTGGAGAATCAAGTTCCACTAAAGTGTAACATATTAAAGCACAATCGAGGGAGACTGACAGAGAGGCCCACCAAGACCCTCCCAAAGCGGAGTCCGGCACAGGGGTGACTTTGTGGACTCTTCCATCAAGAGCCTGCCTTAAAACCAAAGGCAGAGAGAGACTGACTGACAGGCCTGCCAATCGTCTGCCGAAGAGTGGCAGCAAAGGTAACAGACACAAAAAAACACACATTAAGCAATCCTCAAGATTCCAGAAATAAAAAGGCCAACCCACACGATCCATACAGAGAGCACCAACAGAATCAAAAACACTTCATATCACATCGAGAGAATATTGTTCCTGAGGTGACAGCATCTGATTTTAGCACTTAAAGAGTAGAGACATCTGGACAAGTATGGAGCTCATGTTCATTCTCCAGTGTTTTCCGCGCATTTCTGAAAGGATCCAGTTGGGGCGTTTTAGGTGGAGTAAATTTTCACTCATTTCATATCTGTACAATGTACGTCTCTTCCCAAAGTGGCTTAAAGGATCATACCGGTGGTTTTGCAAGTTTAGCTTCTAAACTACAGTTCATTTACAATTTATAACCTATTACTTCTAACCATTTCCAATTATTTAATGTAATTTTCTTTCTTTTCAGGCAGCCATTAGTTTCCATTAATTTCTGTACAGCTTAAAAATCAATAATCAGACCTCTAGAACCTGCAAATTGGTTTTTCGTACTGTATCCAAATAAAGCAATGTCTGCCTGGAAGTATGAAAAGCAGATAAAGAAGACTAGACTCGGCAGTCATGCTAGCAGCTTTGTGAGGCTGTAGTCAGACACAGTCGTGCCTGGAGCTAAATGCTCAATAGCTGTATTTCCATATAACTGTCACGCAGTGTGAAGCGAATTTTTGAAATATCAAAAAAACAAAAACAAAAAAAAAACAAATCCACGCAAAGTGTATGTTTTGTCAGAAGCTGGCAGTAGAGGCTACATTAGTGAACAGAGAAAAAGAAGTAGAGGTCGCAGACTGGAAACAAAACCAGCTGTTTGCCAATCACCAATAAAGAATCTGGGAACCACTAATGTCAGCAGAAAACAAGCCATCCAATAGTTGCTCAGATATTTCAGTCTGCACCAAAGTGGTAGAATAACTTAAAAAATAATCGGCGTAAATAATCAAGTATCATGATTTGTAGTGACTGGTCTCAAACCTGCTAAATCACTGGTACGGTCCTTAAATGATGGTGAATGTTGAATTAATTATGTGCTTCTGTTGAGTGTATGGATATGTATTGTGATGTGTATTGAATTGTACTGTGCTGTAATCAGGGCGTCATTGGAAATGAGAGCTTGCTTTCAATTGGCCTTCCCTGAATAAATAAAGGTGAAGAAGAATCATAGATGGCTTGAACCAGTCAGACAGACTGAGTCGTGCGTTCAAACATCACGCTGGCCAATTAGGTTCCCTCTCCCCAGCTGACTCAGACCAGTGTGGAGCCAAATGCTGTCCCCCCAAGAGAAAGGCAGTAATAGCTGATCATACCTTATCATATCATTAACAAATGCCTGACACCCAGAATATGATGCTTCCCAACATTACACACTGAAGCAGAAGCACACCGGTTATGTTTTCTTTTTTTCTTTTTTCTTTTTTTCCATCAAATTGTCAGCCACTACCATGCAGCACAGGGAAACGATTGAAGAGACTTACATCTTACCTTGGTAAATTGCATAAATGTTATATTACGATAATAGGTTTCTCCACAAGAGAATAAGAGAGTCCTATATGGCACTTGATATTCTTGAGTGTTAGTAAATGAGGAGCATAAATACCATTGTTAGTTTCACCACATTGTTCTTGTTGAAAGGTTATAGTTTGAGACAGAGGAAGAGTTAAAAGTGCACCTCAGACCAATTGGAGAAAAAAAAAGTTATCATGACGGTGGTGGAGCTGGACGGACAAACAAGCACTCCCTGCTCTGACTTGGAGGAATGCGTATAAAACCTGACATTATTCGGCATGAAGTCATAGCAATTATTTAACTAAAACAATCCTGAAGAGGGTGAGAGACAAACGTCAGTGGTAATGTGGTGCGCACAGCTTAGTTTCTGTGGTTTTCACTTCCCCACAGAATTAAGTAGTTTCCTGCAAACATGCGCCAGTGTTTAAACATTAGACTCTTACAAAAAGATGCACACCCTGGTTTTGTTTTAGTGGTGTATGTAAAGTCCCCCAAATCTCCAAATTACTTCCTTTGTTGCAATGAGCTGAAACGCAGTTGAAATCGATTGTTTAACAGTGAGTCAGAAGGAGATTTGGTGATTTAGGGGAGCTACTATGTACGTAAGCATATCGCTGCCAGAAAAACAAAGTGATCATGTTATCATGTGAAGTTAATTGTTATAACAAGATATTTTCATGTTATTATGACATACATATCACTTTAAAATAAGAAACTTTTCTTGTTATAACATAATAGACCCGTCTTATTTATCTTGCTATAACATTAAATGTTTCAAGTTCTAACAATATCATGTTATGACAACAAGATAAGATGGAGAATACATTGTTATAATGTGATAACTGATATGCAGATAACTTATATTGCTATAACATGACATTATAACAGCATAAGTTATTACATTATAATGTAATTCACTTCATGCTATAACAAAAATAAGTAGTATACCTAGTATATTGTTATAACAAGAAAAGTTTCTTGTCTGTCTGTCATAATAACATGAAAATACCTTGTTACATCATGAAAAACATCTTGTAATAACAATTAACTTTTCTCATTATAAGGTGATACTGATCTATTTTCCTTTTTCTGGTGTGGCGGCAATATGCTGCCGTAACTATGCAGTCAAACCATGGTGTGTATACTGTACATATCTGACAAATATCTATCACTACAGCTGTAACATAATGTTAGTTAGTTACTGTTACTAATGAGGTATCACACACACAACCTACATATGAGTGATTTGAAGCTGTGATTGTCAAGTCTTGCCTGGGACCAACAGACATGTCAACAATTATCAGATTGCGGGGGTTACTCAAGGACAGCAGTGACAAACAAACCGCCAAGTGCAGCTGGTTTTGCTAAAAACTGACATTTTACATTTTTGATTGAAAGCTTGTTTTCCTGTCTGATGTATCTTTTTTTTTTTTTTTTTTTTTTTTTTTTTTTTTTGCCAAATTGAATTCACGTCTCCTAATCCTCAACATTGTCTAAATAAATGAACACAGCATGGATTCCATGTTGCATCTCCATAAATTAAATAATAAATTGAGTGATTTAATCAAATCCTTGTTGAAGTCATTAGTACTGCATTGACACTTTGATAGTCCAGATTTGGTCCTGTGAGACTTGCTGTTATTTGTTATTATGGCATGTCATGATTTAATTTTTCTTTTCTTTTCTTTTTTCTTTTTTTTTAGCTGTGCAGCAGTGGTTCGGCCGATTAGTGCATTTCATAACTAAACTGACTATTTAACTGTTCTGCGCTCTGGCAAACAAGATGACACTATTTCAATAAAACCATCTACAGAGAATCATCTGTAAATTTTCACACTTAAGTTAGGTTGTAACTAATGGAAGAGAAGGCACACAAAATGAAACGAGATGAACTAACATCAGAGAAAATGAAATACAGCAGTAGACAGGATCATAAAAGCATAGACTGACTGCAGTGATTCCTGCAGGGTGATATACCACAGTATGATAAACTGCAAGAGGGAACCTCACTACTACAGAGAGAAAGAGGTTGTTCTTCAGTCAGGAGATCAAACTGTAAAGACAAATAGCAGCTGCACTTTGACTTGCAGTGCAGACAGTGTAATTTACAAAGTGACAGAAGTGAATACAAATGTCCGGTTTTTCCTTCCGCTTACAAACAATAAATAATTGATCACAAAAAAAAAAAAATCTATGATTCTCCTGTTTTGCAAACAAAAATATCAAATTCTCATACCCACCTCATTCATTTCCTTCAGTGGTGGTAATGAAGCCATAGACATAGACTCTGTTGGACAGGGCAGGACTGGCGTGTAAACAAATACGAGTGAAGACTGGAGCTGTCTTTTTCTAGTTAAAACGCATTATAATGTTTACATTTCTCAACTTACTTCAGGGTGTCATTTTTGTACCATGGGCAAAGTTAGAAAAAAAAAACATTTTCTTACTTAACCCTTGACTAAAACGGGACTCATAAAACTAATTGAGAAATGTAAACATCATAATGCTTTTTTATCCAGAAAGACTCGTGTATTTCGTGTATTTCTTCACAGGCTAGTCTTGCCTTGTCCAATATGGCTGCGTCGTTGACGTATCGCAGCAACAGGCCAAAGTGGTCAACGCGGCGTCTACGTATATAAATTGATCAATGAAATAAACAGTAGCATTTTAGCCACAGCCTACAACGCTAAAGGGTTAATCTGAGTCACAGAGTCTCCATGGCACTAGAGATTTTGTCCAATGAGCATGCAAAGGACACCAGCCAGGCTCTCCCTGATTGGTTAATACGCACTATGGCAACAATGTTTATATTGGAACAATCCAACACCAAGGTGGGAAATCCAGATAATTTACCACTCTTGATCAGGGCTGATGGTTAGATGATCAGCTACACTTAGAAGCAGGCGCTCTGTGGCAGTTGGAGGGTTGGTTTCTGTGCACAAACATAACAATGAATATGATTTCCACACTGCAAATACTGTATCTACATGAAAGAACACCAGGACGAAAGAAAAGACGATGTATCTTCTGAACCTTCAGAGATACAGTGAAAATGTTCTGGGAAACAGCTATCTAAAAATCAGACTGCGACAACATTATTATCAGAAACCCAATGGAGGCAAATGAAGGGCACGAGCTAGTGATGTAACAATTTGGCATATGTTACTGCAATCTTAGCCGAATTCTCAACCACAAAACAATAAATACCTAAAAACTAGCCACTGCAAATCGATTCAAAATAAACTGTACGCTTGCAAAGCGTAGCGCTATTTCTGGCAGTGGTGAATAAAACTGCTTAACATCTTCAATAAACACCAAGTCCCCCCCATCGTGATTTGAATCCCTCTGATACTGTAAGGCAGTCCGATCTCTTTCATCAATGACATCAAGCCAGAGAAAGTTCAGAAGTTGCCAATAAAAATGAATCACTGGATTCCTCTAATCTCAGCTGGCGGGGTCCATTGACGGGATGAAGGATAGGCGCAGGTTGAGTTCTTTCTCGTCTTTCAAATCAATTTCTTTATAAATCCATTTATTTCCTCACTTGTACCCGTGCGCCTGGTGAAATCACTTTGAGAAACCCCTGAAAATGAACGTATCAAAAGAAGAGACGGGCAGGATGTGGGGCTCACGGGTTTTTTTTGTTTGTTTGTTTGTTACAAGCGCTTCTCATTGGGCATTCGTCATTTCGGTGGCAGCGTTGCATGCTGGTTGCCATTTTGGAGATGTCGGAGTGGGGGAGAGAGAGAGAGAGAGAGAGAGAGAGAGAGAGAGGGTGAGATCAGGATGTTCAGAGGTCATGAAGGGATGGCGTGGTGTCTGGAGTCAGTCAAAACCCAGAGGAGCACCAGCTGAAGGGCCACCATTAGCCAGAGGGAGGGGCTCAGACCGGATGCACCGCCACAGTCAGGGTCTTCCTCCTGGTGCCAAGTGGGGAGGAAAGGAAGTTACTAATTGTTAAAGCCAACACATTAAACACTTTTCGACTGACCGTTCGCTAAACCCCTCCCCCAAACACAGATTGTCCAGTCATAGTGTAGAGATCATAACTAGGCACAGCAAACCTGTCAAGCTTTGGATTTCTCCACATGCTTTGGTGTGCATGGAGCTGTAGTAAGAGCAACACTTAACCCGCATTTCCATTGTATGGTACGGCTCGACACTGCAGATAATACCCCCTTAATGTAGGCTGATCGTCATAGTGACATTAACCCAGGAGTTGGGAAGCAACACATTTTAACAACAGCTTTAACACAATACACACAACACACAGCTTTACTTCACTGTTGACAAGCCGCAGCCTTAATTTACCAACAAACTGTAACCTACACTGTACATTTACTGCCAGACTGACAACTTCACTGCTCAGTTTGCATTCACTAAAAGTTTTTTCTCTTGAAGGTTAAAAGTGAAAATACAAATAACTACATAAGCTAGACAGCCAGCAGAAGGAAGTAACAGTCTCATCTTACGTCTTTATCATATTTAACACTTTGTTTCCCTGCAGGAATGCAGGTATTTTTTGCCTTTAGCTTTAGCCTGTTATCATTACTTTATTTATATAGCCATCAAGCGCATATTTAATGCCATTTTACAACAACAAAAATCAGCTGTTGACTGTTTCTGAATGTTTTTCACTTGACTCTTCCTCGGTTCTGCCCCTTTTGGCTGTGCTCAATAGGAGTTGAGCAAGCTTGATACCCAACCTAAGACAACTTTCTCCTTTCCCGTTTTCTTTCTAGCTAGCTAATGGCTGATGTGGATGAGCTGGCTAATTAGCTAGCGTTTTGCTAACATTAGATGTAACTAGCTAGCCATCAGCTGATGCAGATTAGTTAGTTAGTTAGTTGGTGTTTTGCTAACATTAACTCCCTCAAGATGTGAATATTTAGCATCAATCAGTCATTTTTTCATCCAACAATCAATGATTTTGCCGACTGAAGCCTACTTTTACCTACCTCTGAAATCAAGGACCCATTGTTTATAGAAATACCAAGAATTTTAATCAGTAAATCTTTATCATTGTACACTCCATATGAGCTGTGCAGTAACAGAAAGCTTGACAGGTGCAGCAAGTTAGCAACACTAACTAAAGGGGATGGGGCTTTGCAAATGGTCAAATGGAACTATGCAGGGGTCAAACATGAGGTCAGAAAGTATTTTTTTAAAAAGCTTCAAAATGTCTTTTTTATACTTCTACTTCTTTTTTATACTAATGGAAAACTTTGAGCCATTGGATTGGATACTCTCACTCTGTATGCTTGGCATCTGGAGAGGAACAAGGGAAAAAATGTGTTGCCTTGATTTGTTTTCAGAGAGGAAAAATGTTGAGAATCATTAAAAGAGACGTACAAACGTCTGGATGCAAATGAGAAGTGAACGGTCTGTTTTAGCTAGCGTCTGGCTACATCAGTAATCAGATGTCAGCGGAGATAGACACCGAAGTCTATTGCCGAAGACGGATAATGATAGATGGGGAAAGATACAAAGAGCGTGGCTTGAAGTTCAAAGTCAGGTGAGAATGTTGGCAAGAGACAGAAACAGACTGGGAGGTAAGTTTGGGGGAGGTGAAGACAGATGGTGGTAGAACATAAGAAAGAGTGACAGATGAGACAGATAGGGCAGGAAAACTATGGAAAAAGACATGAAGTAGTGGAACAAAGCAGAAACAACCAGAGACGCCAAAAGACAAGAGGAGAAGTAACAACAAATACTTCAGGGATTTTCAGGTACCCGTACTTTATCTGTTTTTATATTCTTTAACAGAAACTTTTTACTTTTACTCCCTACATTTTAATACAAATATCTGGACTTTTTATTCCTTACATTTTCGGATGGGAGAATAACACATAGAAAATAGGATTCCTTGGTGCATCATCAATGCATATCAGACATGACAGACATAACAAGACGAAAACGATGCAACAAGACAAGAATGACATAAGACAGAAAAAAGGGAAACAAGGCGTAATTAGACATAACAAGACGAAAACAACAGAAATAATGTAAAAAGACAAAAGTGATTTGAAAGGCTTAGCAAGACAAAAATGGACATAAACAACTTAAAAGGTGTGACAAGACAAAAAAAATGTACAAGACAAAACAAGAAAATTATGTAAGCGATGTGACAAGACAAAAAGGACGTAACAATAAGAAAATGGTGTAAGAGACAGAGAAAAAAAACACAAAAGACACACCAAGACTTTTATACTTTGAGTACATTTTAGAGCCTTTACTTATCACTTTTACTTGAGTAAATAAGTTGAAACAGTACTTCTACATTTGCCAGTCTGTTTTACACAAGTATCTGTACTTCTACTTGAGTAAGGAATGTGTTAACAAACAAACAGAGAGGGGAAACATCAGGAGAAAGTGCGCAAAAAAATCGTGATCGAGTTTGAGATGATGATACAGTGTTAATGAAGGAGAAAGAGCTAGCGTTATGGGACTGACCCGAGACAGCACATGAACAGTGGCAGCAGTAACATGAGCAGAGAGGAAGCCAATGGGGAGCCTGCGCTCCTTCGGCACATGGCCTCATCCTAACCATCAACAGCCAATCACAGAGCAGCAAACAGAGAAAACAGAGAGAAAGAGAATCATGCAGCAAAAAGGTCCACACAGTTAGCAAGAAGTTAGGAAGCAAATATGAGCAGAAGAGGCAAGAAAATTAGTTTAGTAGAACAAAACGGACACATTCACTTGCAAGACAAGAGTGTGAGAGAAAGAGTTAGTGTGTGTGGGTGGATGTTTGTGTGCAGGCATAAAAGTTCATTCATAAGACCGACAAAGTTTGACACTGGAAAAAGACTATAGAGTGAAAACAAACAGAGCGTTCGAGCACAGAGGTTTCACACGCAGAGATTCTGTACTGCTCATCATGATGTTTGTTTAGCTTAGTTATTCATAGTAGTGGAACAACTGCCTGTTTGTCTTTGCGTGGGAAATCTGTGCGCATACAGCTTTCGAGGGATTGCAAAAACTAAAAAAAAAAAAGAAATGACATGCACCATGTAAAGATATTAGTGGTGGAAAGGTGCCATGGGTAGAGTTTCTTCACTGATATACTGTTTCCATATCAGGAGTGCAGCTTTAAGGATTTGGGGCTCGGGCCAGTGAGGCTAAAAGCTGACTGAAATCCTTCCTTAGTCTTTTATTGGTCCCTAATATGTTGCTGCTGCTACTCCTTATTTTCCAGGTGAAATGTCAAAACAGATCAAGTTTTTTCATCTGGAGTTTACATTAGGAAGGAAGGCTCCTTGGAGGTAGGGCTGGATGATATAAACATTTGTGCTACAGTAAATAATCACATTAACCTAGATAACATGAAACGTAATGATAACATTCAGTGCAAATATTGGCTTTTTTTTCCTGATTTGTTTGTCCTGAGTTATTGCGGTTAAAGACTGATTTACTGGTTGTTGTAGATATTCTCAGTTTAAAGCTACCCTAATGAATACTGCATGTCAAAAGAGACA
This sequence comes from Lutjanus campechanus, assembly GCA_027495735.1. Taxonomy (NCBI): domain Eukaryota; kingdom Metazoa; phylum Chordata; class Actinopteri; order Lutjaniformes; family Lutjanidae; genus Lutjanus; species Lutjanus campechanus. The sequence continues at coordinate 22,529 of JAJHUR010105551.1, forward strand.
GTTCACCCCCAAAATCCTCTTACCTTTAGCGCTGTTTATCCACTTAGTTTTGGTGTGCATTTTGGAGATGTCTGCGTTCTCTCAGATATAATGGAACTAGATTGCACTCAGCCTGCGGCCTTCAAAGCACCAAAAAATCCATTTGAAAAGCTGAAGTGCAATTGATGGCTTCCTCCTCAGCTTAGTTCTAACCTCTCCACCATGAGTAGATGCATGTTTCCTTTTGTGAAGCGAGGCAGGGACTTGTGGATATTAATTGACATTTACAGTAACCAATAGTGCTGAATATGCATTACATCCCCCCCTCTGCCATACAGCTAGCTGACTCTGGGACTGGGAGCTCGCAGTGAAAACCCTAATCAAAAAAAAAAAGACCAATGCATCTTTCATTTTCTTATTATTCAGCCCTACCTCAGTGCATTCAAAAATATATGTTAGGTTTGGATCTACAGATGCTTTTCTAGTTCTGTCAGTACTGACTGAAGCTCTCTCCTGCAAGCTGTAACCAAGCCTCCATTTTCCTTGGCTATACGCCGAAATTATTTTAGCCTCAAGGCACTCGCTTTAATTTGAAAGGCTTTCCTGATTTCAGGCTGGATTTTCTACAAAACTTCTTTAATTCTTACGAGACTAATAAAGCAGTAATGATACATGAAACCCTACACACAGCACCCTTAGCAAGAATACTGCACAGTTCAAATTGATCTTAACCAGAAGTGGTCGAGGTTTGATGAAAGTGACTTACGTGGATGGTGCTGTCAAAGCACGCTGCGGGCCCTTTCCTGTACCGAGGATTCTGAGCCAGTACACAGGGATCAGGTCCATCAGCTGGATGAGTAAAGTCAGGAACATGACACAGTCTCTCAGTGATTCTGAGCCCTTTTTCAGTAGACACTTGTAACTCTGCTGGAAACTTATTTAACTCAACATTTTGATGAATGGGGGAAATCACGGGGATATATTATATTACTCTCCAAATCAAGCAGATCCAGTATAATTATGGAAGGACTATTAAAACTTAAAGCAAGTTGTCTCTTTTTGGATTTCAAAGCATATTGCTCAATACCTCCTTGATTTGGCAGTCATTTTCGGGCATTGTGTTTTCCAAGAGGCTTAATCTATAATTGGCCACAGCCCTGAATGTTTGAGAGAACATCATACATTTGTTTGTAAGCTATTCAGCAGACTTATTCCACAATGCCATCTGCCTTACAGACGCAGAGAGAAACTCAGTGCAGACGCCTCTGGATTCTGGGCCAAAATTTAAATGTCAATTACTGTGGAAATGCTCATTCATTTTTATGACGGTGGGATTAAGATGCAAATGAGGGAAATACTGAGTAGTGAGAATTACAGCCCTCATACAGAAGCTTGGAGAAATAATATTCAGTTATTTATTGGCCTTTCAGCACTCAGTGAAGGTGGGAAGTAACAAAGTATAAATACTTCATTCCTGTACTTAAGTAGTTTCAGGTATTTGTGCTTCTTGTACTTGAATATTTATTTTTCTGACAACTTTTTACATTTACTCCCTACATTTACGCAAATATCTGTACTTACTACTCGATATATTTGCAAAACAGGCTTGTTACTTTAATTTTAATGCATTTGAGGGGAATTATTGATTATTTTTATTTTGCGTCATTGCACGCCACCTTCCCAACATCAAGAGTCATTTCAACCTAAATGGGTGGGACAAGGACACATTTAAAAAAAGGATTCTTTGGGTGAATCTTTCAGAGGAAATCATGCACGACAGATGTAATAAGACTAAACAGACTTGAAAAGGTATGGAAGAAAAAAATATACCCGTAGCCCCAGTCATAATCATGAGATAAAAAGTCTAAATTATGAGTTAAAAAGTTGAAACTATGAGCTAAAAGTCATAATCATGAAATAAAAAGTCACAATATGAAATGAAAAGTCATAAAAAGTTGTAATTATAAGTTAAAAAGTCAAAATCAAGTCAAAATTCTGAGATAAAAAGGCAGCTATGAGATATAATAATCTGATAAAAAGTTGAAATTGTGTGGTAAAAAGTCCAAATTACGACATAAAACTTCAAAATTATGAGGATAAAAAGTCAAAATTGTGATTTAAAAAGTCATAAATATGAGATAAAAAGACACTCCAGTTAGCTTTGCCCCAAAACAACCAGTAGAAATGTGTACTTCTATGTTATCAGAGTCTTATTTTATTTTATTTTTTTTTGCTACACAAATATCTGTACTTCTGCGTAAGTAAAGAATGTGTGTACTATGTATGTGCCACCTGTGGCGCTAATAACTACATGTCATAATCAGCATTCATCCACTTCTATCTTCTCACAAACATACAATTTTAAAACATCTGTTCGCTGAATCAAATGTTCATGTTCGATGCCAGATGATAGCTGCGTCAGGTAAAAGGATACACTGCTGTTCATCCTGTATTAACGGCTTGGTGTCACAGGATGTGCAGGTGACTTTTGCATCAGCAATGATAAAGACCAGGTTCGTCTTGGGCAGCTTTTCAGCATGGTAGATCCTGGAGAGGAGCAGAGACACACAAGAGACACAAGAGAAGCTGTTGACACGTGGGCGTGAGTCCAGGAAAGATGGAGATAAAATTTCACTGAGAGATGCTCACAAGAGATGCATGAGGTTGAATATTTAACCAGAAAGCCATGAAGGAAGACACTGATTTTGGTCTGCTGTATTATAGTAGACGTTAAAGTGATGGTTCTGATTTTTTCAAATGGGGTTGTATGAGGTACTATCCATAGTCAGTAAATTAACTAGAGTAGATGGAGGTCAGCACGCCCCAGGGGAACTAGTGCAGGAAGCTTTGTAATGTACTGCTGTGGACAGGGTCAGCATTAGGGCTTTAACTTACTCAGATTTTTTTCAGTCGAACGAAACAATGATACAAATATTCCATGATTCATCCTTTTTTCAGTCCAGTGTGCAACACTAAATTCCTATATCCTATATTATCTGGGGTGAGCTGACTGCCATCTACATCAGGTCATCTACCTCATACAACCTCATTTCAAAAAAATCTGAACTATCCCTTTAATAATTCTTCATACATGACTAAGCAGCGCTCCAGAAACCTTGTAATCTTGAACATAACTCCAAACACAATGAAAAGCACACTGTGGATCCTTCAATAAACTCTCAAAAACCGCTTTTATTCCTGAGGGGACACAAACCTGCTGTGCCACCCCACCTCCAGGACCTTTACTGAATCCCACATGTCGCTGGTGCACAAATGATTTTCTCTGCTTTTTTATGGTGGTCGTTAAAAAGAAACGTGTGTGCGGCTAATGTGCAGGAACGCCGCGCGGCATGCGGGCAGGCACTCCATTAGCCGGCACGAGGGGGCCTTAAAAATGGCGTACGTACACACACATCTGCACAATCACACACACACACACGAACATGCCAAGACGGTGGTCCACACTAGTGACTTGACTTCACCTTCATGGCATGTGAATTTTTACAGCCCTCTCTTAGTGCCACCTCTGGGGACTTCATTTGTGTCTCATCGAAGCCTCAACTTCACTCTGTGCGAGCGTGTCTTTTATTTTTACCTGGTGCAGTTTTCACAGTCGATATTGCCTCTGAAAGACGGGTTGTTGGTCTCAAAGTAGTACTGAGTTTGCTCTGTGATGCAGACCTCTTTACGCATGGCATCTGACACTTCGTCATCCATCTCGGCTGTGGAAGGACACACGAGAACATTCAGGCGTAGTCGTACAAAGAGACACTTAAAAAACATACCGTATATATCTGATACAAGACTCAAACATTAAAAACATTAAAGTGTAATAATGCTGTTTACATCTGTTGACTGAACCACTACAACATGCTACTAAATTTTAAATATAAACACAGAATGAACTAAAAGCTAGAGCTAAGCTACAACTGTCTGTCTGACTCCTGCTGCACATCCACGTACAAAAGAGCACACTGGATTTCTCTTTTGGGGGCTCTTGGGACTCGATGGTGCTTGAAAATCACATACCGTATATCCCTTTTGCACATGCAAAGAAAGTGCAATGGATAATCAATGTGGAAAAACAAAAGAATGAGGTGATGAACAAACCAGTGAACACAAAGAGCCTCCTGTGCAAGACTTTATTAACTGTTTACCCAAATTAGAAAAAGATGTTCTCACTTACTCCTAACCATTCAGCAATGCTGGGGGTAACACGCACCAAAGTAACTCATCAGAGTAGTCAGATTACTTTTTTGTTGTAACGAATAAGATAATGCATTAGTTTATTAGGTTTTTTATTTAAGACAGACAGCCTATGGTCTCAGCGACGGCTTGTTTATAAAATTACGGTACCAGTACTCCTGTCATGTAAAAATCTTTCCTCATTTTATGCATTTATTTTTTATCAGACAGGTCTATAATATAGCAATACTATACAACGTTTTGCTGGCATGTTGGCACACTGAGCTGCCAACTCCATCAAATACACCGCGCTTAACTTCACCACACCACAGACTCTGTAGGCTGTAGCTGCTCTGGTGATTGGCCAATCACATGTTGTGTTAAATCTAAGAAGCTTGTGGCAAGCAGAACTATACATCTTTGAGGCTGGAGGTATTGTTTGATACTTGGCACTGGGTTATTTCAATCAATACCTTAAAAGTACTGAGTAAAGAAACTCAGCTCTGGTCTCAGTGGAGTATCTCTAGTCGGGTCTTATGATGGAACAAGATTGAACACATTTTCCATGATCAAATTTTCAAGCCAATACTACTACACCATTCAATGTGCCTGTGGAGAGGACTTTTAACCTTGGAAGTCTCATCAGAGGAACCGACTAACAGGCACGCATTTTGAAGAACTTCTCTGGCATTATAAAAGAGTAACCTACAGAGAACACTGGCTTCAGGAGTCTATGTGATTTGAACAACCTGTAGTCTTATAGACTGTATGAAAGCCTGAAGCATTGATCATTAGTTACATGTTAACACATGATGTACTGTGGGCTATACAGTATAAGCCTGTGTTTGATAGTTTTCAGCTGTTATGCCTCTGTGTCACTTTTACAAGTAATGTTGCTCAACACTGCCATTCAGACACTTTTGCTTCTATTTGCCCTTATTTTAAGACCGAGGCTCTCCAGTCACACTAATACAATGGATGTGAATGAAAGAAATCGGCAGTTTCTGCACAATTTCAAAAAGAAGAGAAGTGGACATAGGGTTTGAAAAGTGAAGCCAATACAAAAGTGCCTTAAACCTGCATTCTCTCTAATGGCCATCAGGGGGTGACTCCACTGGTTGCATAAAGAAGTCTGATTGCATAAAAGTCTATGAGAAAATGACCCCACTTCTCACTTGATTTATTACCTCAGTAAACATTTTCCTAATGAGTTTATGGCCTCAATTGTTAATTTCAAGTCCTCTTTAAAGCTGGGGGAGGCAATTTTGGAGAGAAATAGTTGATTGTTGAGTTTTAGTCCCAGGTTGTCAGATACCGACGTTTTGGGTTGGAAGCTCGGTCCTAACCTCCTGTGTTTTAGACTTCTCCTGACTGTGATTGGTTCGCAAATGCCATAAGGAGAACTAGGAGGAGCCAGAGAAACATGATTTTTTTCACGTTATTCGTCCCATGAAGTACTGTGAGGATATAGTGACAGTTTCAGCAAATATGATATATTATATTTCTATAAAAGTTACCTAATGAACCTTTAATGCATCTTTGTGTTAATTCTGTAAGTTATGGTCCCTTTTAGATTACAATAGATAACAAAGTAGGGCATGCTTTAGGGTGTAGCTACTTTGTGATTGACTATAATGGTGACCTCCCCAGCTCCACCGTCTCCTCCAGATATGGCCCCTTCTGATCCCCCCAGAAAAACTGATATCGGTATTTTCTGGTTGTGTAACATGTCACAGAAGAAATAGTCCTCTTGATTTGTCTGTGAAATCAGTTGTCGCCTCTCCTGACGTAATCTCAAAACCACTGACAATGTCTCAAAACCATGAGAAATCAAACCCAGATTTAATCTGCAAAGTTTAATACCAGCAGAAATGAGCCAGAAAATATGTTTTCCTTTTTCGTAATTTGAATCAGCTGATCCTTTAACAAGCATCATCCTCATCACATGGCACATAAAACCATGAACAAAGACTTGTTATTTTGTTTTGGGTCAGTTGGTAATCTGTATTTTATAATAGCACATTTGTCCCAGCACAAACACAGCTCCACATTCGCACATTTGTCCGAGTCAGGTGTGCAACATGTCGCACACATGAAATCCTCTGAAGATGAATGAGCATTCAACTGAATAGTATTGTTACTACTACTACTACGTATTCTTGGCATGAGGTGGGTATTGCACTAGAATTTCAAGATAAAGAAACAGTTTGAAAATAGAGTGGTCAACATCTTTTAAGGCCTTGTCAAAGAACCCAAAAATGAACATCTATTACTTGTATTTTATTTCCATAATGAGGCCATTTGGGCCGTCCAGAGCTCGCTCAATATTGCATAAAACCTTATTAAAACCTCAGAGCACTATTCTTTTCTCTGTGTCAAATTGACGGGAACTCACCTGCGTCCAGGAAATTGGGGAATGTGATGCTGACCAGTAACTGTTGCAGTATTGACCTAAGAGCAAAAACAAACCCCAAGGATGAAAAATGTCTGGATTCATTGGAACATAATCCACAATAAATAATCTGTATAAATGCTAATGCACCAATAAATCAGATATTGTGGAATGTTGACTGTCTTGGGAACAATTCAGCTATTAAACAGATGCTATATGTCCATTTTGGAGGGACAGATCCTTGCCTGCTTTCCATTAGGATCTGAGTTTGGACTTGAAGTGCTTTGTTATTAATCTGAACAAAATCTAAAGTCAACCATGTTTTTAAAAAAAGTTCAGAAAAAAGGACTCACCAGGCTGCAGCTGTCGCCCACCACCCTAAATTCAGAATATCTGCAATTGTGGGCTGAGAGGGACAAACAAAATGAGAATTAATATTAGAAAAGGACCAAATCAAGACTGCAATAATCCTCTGACAAATCATTTTAAGCTGGTTGAGCCAATCTGAACATCCTGCTTGTGTTTACAGTGGCTGCAAACTGTTCACTTCTGCCAGGCACAAAGACCAAAAGGTCCAGCCAGAGATTTTTATTTTCTTCCCTCTCAGAGGAAATTAGAACACAATCTTCCTCAACAGATGCGGGCATAAATATGTAAACAAAGAGGCAGTGAGAAAACAAAGCAGCACACGGTTTGAATCATAGGTCCAGCATGCTGTTTTGATTACAGTTAGCATGCGAGGGCCTTGTTTTGGTGAATCACTGCTGTATCCTTTCTCTGCAGTTGATGCTGTGTTGACTCATCAAGGAGTCTTAACTAACCGTGTTAGAGACATCACCGGCTATTGACAGCATCTTTGATCAGAAGATGTCTGCACCTTTCATCTCACCTTGGTCACTCAAGCATGTTGTACACATTTGTGGGAAAATACATGGTTTCAATTGTCTGTTAATGAGGGGAATTTTGCATCTGTAAATACCTACGATCAACTAATCTCTGTCTTAAGCTTATTACGTCTACGTTACGATGTTGTACAGCCCCAATTTAAAAAAAAGTTGGCACGTTGCGTAAAATGTAAATAAAAAGAATGCAATGGTTTGCAAAAACTTTTTT